>NMRA01000366.1:20362-59163 GCA_002633005.1 Phoronis australis | reverse complement strand
GTTCGCACGATACAGGTCGCAATTTTCGTCCGATCATCACGAAATTTACACATAACACGTACTTCCGGAAGTACTGGAAGCCTATTGTTTTTCGTCGAAATTGGATCCAAGATGGCGGCTGTGGCGGCCATTTTGTTTTCATTTAAAGGTTCAAATGCTTCTGGAGGCTACAATTTTTTAGGTAAAAAGCTAAGAATCGGCACAGTAAATGGACCGGAAGTTTCCTACAAGTGTACCGGAAATTGTTTACTTCCGGTTAAAGATGGCGGAAATATCGGCGATCGCGCATGCGCACCTCGATTTTGGCCTAAAAACGTTTTCTCCTGTAGAGGGCGCATTATGAGACCAATTCCTTCGAATTTTTACAGGTGTTAGTTTTTTAGGACATGCTATTATACAATGCAAAAAAACCGGAAGTTGCTTTCAAGATGGCGGATGTGGCGGATGTTGACCCATTTTCAGTCGTGCTGGAGTGCGATTTTGAACGGGAAGAGAAAAAGACGTGATTTTTTGCATGTGGATTCTTTGAAGTATATTCTTTCAAATGGCCTGTAACAATTTTTTTCTCAGACTTACCGTTTTCGAGTTATTTGACTTTGAATTTTTAAAAAAAAACGCAAATTTTCATTTTTTTCGAAAAATTTACGGAATTAAATGATACCATCAGTTTAGATAGAATTTTGAATGGGCTTTCAGAAGATGTTTTCCATTTTTCGCTAGGACGTCTACTTTTCGAGTTATTTGAGATTATCTGATAACGCTGTTCCTTTGTTGAGCGCTCTTGCTGCATTGATGTTGGTTTATCTTCTATTGAACTAGACTGTAGCCTATTTCTTATTGATTTATGACATCTAACTTCGTCATATGAATGTTGTGATGTTTTTCATCATCGCCACCACCATCATCCTATTCGTCATCATCTTCGTCATCATCTCCGTCGTTGTCTTTTCCGTTAATTTCGTCAAGTGTCGCTCAAGATTGTAGCCTTTGTCTTACTGATTTCGAACTTCTACTTCATCATGTGTATGTTACTACTTCTTTTGTTCATCCTCGCCACCATCGTCGTCATATTCGTCATCTTCATCTTTATCGTCATCGTTTTGGTTAATTTCGCCAAGGTTCGCTCCTCGGAGCGCTTTCATTTTTTTTATTTCTCCTTTGTTTTCGGTCACCACGGAAGACTACTCTGGCAATGAATTCGGTTTCTGCCCAGCCGTGTCGTTTTGTCTGAATACTTTTGGCTTGCACTTTTAGAAATTAAATGGTTTGAAGTGCCAATGCTTGGTTTAACGCTCACCCTGCTTTTGAGTTCCCCAATTGAAGCGCACTGGGTGGTAGCCCGGACAAGTAAGGCAATACAACACCACCTTAAAAAGTTTGCCCAAATCTACAAACTAATGAGAGCAAGATAAAGCACCCACAGCTGCACCATAAACAGTATGGTTCAGGACCTTTTTATTCGTTTCATGTGAATAACCAGGCTAATAGGCCAATAATGCACTTGTCAAGATCCATCAACAAGGGGGCATAGTGGAAGTTGGATGTGTCCAGTCCAAAAACTGTGCTCTCTTAACAGGTGCAGACCACCAAATTCCATGGTGATCCTTTAAAGAACTTGGTACCTAGATACCGAAACAGGATCAAAGAGGAAGACTACCACTAGAGGGTAGCAGTAGTCAGATTCATCCAAATACCAACATCAGCCTAGCTTTCCTCACTAGGACCATCCTTCCTTGCATTGGCCGAATCCACCCGAAAATCAACTGGTGCTGGCATATTGCCATCACATACCTGTGTCAACTTTTACTGAACTGCATCCTTTGGATCTCTAGACCTCATCCGTAAATGTTCTTCCTGAAGAAGCCCCTTGTTGAGACCAAAACAGACACTATGGGTGCTGCGGGTTGAATCTGCCCGAAAATCAACTAGCATCGACGAATTGACAGCACATAGTGAAAAGCTCCTTATCCATCACATACCCCTCATCAAGTTTCGTTGAAATCCATCCATCGGAACTCTAGACATATTCTGGAAATGCTCTTCTCCAAAGATTTCTAGTAAGCCTCATGTCCCTGACCATTGAAAACTGGTATACACCACTGTTAAGTGATGTCCACTGCCTTTGTGTCATTTGATTTCAACAAAATGTGGCTGGGGTTACTAGAGATACTGACCAGTAGACCAACCAACTGGACAATCAGCCAACCAGATAAAATAACAATACATATATACGTGCGCTAAAAACATACTGCACCATATTGATCTGGCTAATCATCACACTAATAATTTCAATATTATGAAACTTGAGCAATAATGAAACGTACTGCGGTGATTTTTCATTTATTTTGCACAAAAATAATTGCCAAAGTTGTCGTTTTCGATTGGTCAAAGGCAGATTACTTTCCTACAAATAAAGAAAACTTCGCCAAATATTGTTTTACGACATCTGCACAGTACATACTTGGCCAGTAATAGAGTATAAATTCATTTTTGAATATGATAAAAGAGAATTTCACTTGTCGACCATATCGTATGTAAACGTGAAGAATTACCTTACACTTCCAAGTAATAAGTTTTGCGTGTAATAACCACAACAACGGAATACACCTTTCAAATTCTAAGAAAAATTAGATGGTTAACCAGGAGTTGGCAAGGTTTTGATTTGCTATAGGTGCAGCTGGAGGTGAATTAATTTAACTAAATGGTAATTACCACAAGACACCATTTTAGTGATAACTAGGGATAATACAATTGCTTAGCCAGTGGGTAATTACAGAGCCAACTGTTGGTTGGTCATACAATTGAACCTGCATGAGAATACACATTGAATAATTAATCAGCCTTGTGGTAGCAAGTCATTACTTCACCTGGATTGTCAATGAACCACCATATGTTGGATTCACCTTAGGTCACTCAAACTGTCCTTAGCCAGTGGCACCCAAGTATGAATTGGTAGTAGTAAATACAGGTGTACCGCCAAAATAGGAACCCTGTTATAAAACAGATATCCCGGAGTCGAAAGCAGACTCTGGGAACTGAAAAAAAATTGTGCGAATTTCCTACAACATAATTTTTCCTTATTCACGAAACGGTACCGTACTTATTAGACAACATTCAACACCATCCACAGTTCACTCCAGCAATTTGGATTAGGGATTTCCCAAGTTTTTCCTTCATTGCTATCTAAGCATACTCTCTAATTACTGTACCACAGTTGTACTGCAAATGATTGAAATGACACAAAATAACAGCAAATGGAAAAATTGCATTTTGTCTTAGTCAAACCTAGGACTAATCCCAGGTCAAACAGATATACCTTGTATTGCTCAGCAAAATTTTAAACTGGGTCAAGCAAAAATAGCTTAAATTCATTCTTTCATAAAGCTAGAGTTTCAATTAATTGATCGCCAGCTTCATCCTGGTGACAACATGTATTTGGCAAGAGCTCGCTCATTACTGCTGACACCTTCAACAGTGTATACAGCCTACACTATTGCCAGGGCTGTGCTCAAAGATTTTCTGAATCTGTGAGTGAAAATCATACAATCGAAACTTTTAGAGGTATTCTTCATGGAGATGGGTGCGAGCCACACATAGGAGGGTGGGTCAGCCGCAAGCATACATTAAGTACGCTTTAGAAGACGTCAATAACTACGCCCCACTCAAAATATTAATAAAAAATTAAACAGGCTGATCGGGACACCAAACATTCTAAAAACTGCCAAATGAATTAGTAATTAGTAATCGAGCGCATTGAAAAATCATCAGCGCTATGTGGAACACATACTAGTGTAATATTAACGAGAGGAAGACCCAAGAGCTTCCATAGCCCCTTCAGGAGATTCCGTTAGATTACGTTGGCCCGCACTAATGACATTAACCAAGTCGTTTCACAGATAATCCAATCTCCTGTGCGAATCAAGCCTACACTGTAGTGGCGGAAGTTGAGCATTAGACCGGCCCGCAGCCGAGATCGGTAAAAGCTCAACAGTAAATAGACTTGCACATTATAACAAGAGAAAGTGATCAATATAATGCAGATATGTAATTCTTGCACTAGCTTCACTTGGTATGTCTGCATTGCATCAAACCCAATGCATAAATTCAATAACAGCTCATAGGCAAGCCCCTTCCACCAGTACAAGAAATGAGCAGAATTGTGAATGAATTGAGGGAAATTTAGCATCAAACACCAGAGCACTGCATTTGTTCAGATGTGATAGCAACACAGTAGAGAAAAAAATTCAAGGAGTAAAGTACCAGACGACAGTTTTAATTCAAATAAACTATTCACTCCTGATCTTGTCATGACTACAACTCTCATAAAGACTAAAAAAATCAGGCACTGACCACTTAATTTCAATTTCCAACTCTTTTTTCTTTCTCAATAGAGTATTCTCGCATTGGAAAAATGAAACCAAATGAATGTCATTTGAAACGTACCCAAAGACATTGAGTCGCGTTCACTAGTAAGATCTCATGCAGGTGTTTAACTAAACGCGTCATTTAAAAGTTCAGAATCACAACCAATTCCCTACCAGCACATTTCAATGTGAAAAACAGAGCTCCCTACAAGCCCAGTACAATGGTACCTACTGGCAACACCCACGGTGTAACCAGTCACAAATAATGGTATGTACAGTCAGAGATAGTTGGCCACACAATCGATATTGCACAACCTGGCAGATGATACTAAGCTGATTAAGCTGGCAAATTAAAAAAAAAAAACATATTCACAGCATAACAGAAATTTTTAGAATGAAAACGACACAAGTCCGGAGAAGAATGTTTGTTGTGGTGCTTGGACTACAAGTATAATAGGTTTAAAACATGAAAAGGGGGTAAAAACCAGAATACCACAATCTATGCGCACATAGCAAATCATTTGTCTATCTACGGACATTTATACAACTAGCACTGTCAGATATTGCCTGTGACACAAATACTACAATAATGTACATTTTAAGGATGATATACTGCACAAGACAAATTAGCAATCGCACAAAAAGACCCGTCATTCCCAATCATGACAGCTTAGCGGACGCCGCACTCATTAGAGTAGNGGCCCCCCCCCCCCCCCGTGTGACCGAGAGTGAAGGGGAACAAACCAGTAAATGAGTAAAGTAGCTGCAATCTATGCCCTTATAGATATTATCAATCATTTTTGGTGTTAACACAATTAGCCGTCTTGACACGGACACTGTATTTTGTCCAATTACTTTTATCTTGTACAGTATGCATTCGGAATGCATAGCCATTTCAAATTATATGCGCATCTAGGTAGGAAAAAATACGGAATTTTCCCACTTCAGATTCTAAGTAACACAAGCAAAAGGTATGATTTAAAGTGCGGCACTTTGTGACGAAGTGAAAGGAACAGCGTAGTAGCCATTCCATCATCCATTCAATGAAATTTTTCACCAAAACCATTCTTAACTTTTAACGGCCATTCTTTTATTTTCAGCGTTTCTCTCGCCAAATCAGTGCCTTCATAATATTGACAGAATCCATATTTCACTCCGAAGCAAAACAACAAATGACTGATTAGCAATAAGTAATCTAATGAAGATGAAATTGACTAGAAAAATCAAGAAAATGTTAACACTTCACTGCATAAGGGTATGCCTAAAGAATCAATAAAGCGGCACAGAGTTTATAACAGAGTAAAACTGTACTCCTCATGCAGGACCACGACACCAAACCGTGGATATGTGATTCCTATCATTTCAAAGATTCAGTTTGTGTAACTTCAAAGCTTTCTTCAATTCCAATCAATGCCATGCGGTCATTTACTTTCAGTTAACAAGACTTCCCAGTACCGGATTAAGAGGGGCGGGGGGCCCGCCTGCCCCCTTGGCCACATAGTAAAAATGACAGAGAAATACATTTTAACATTTATTATGATGCGGTTAATGGTGGGCCTGCACTTCTGTGTGTGTGTTGAGAGCAGGTGCAGATATCGCCAAATGAAAACTGTAAAGCCACCCTCACGATATCCTAGATCCGCCTCTGTTTCCAAGGACAATATTCTACCCTCTCAACAGACAATTTTCCTGACTCACATTCTCAAGCAAGGCATAAAGAACGTGGAAACCGCTCTCAAACTGCAACCAGCTTCATCACATCAGCTGATATTTCACATATAATAAATCATGCTTCAAAATAAGAGTGTGCCAAAGTGCATACCTGCGAGACGAGGCCAATGGAATGCAAATTCCATTCTGGGGTCATGGATGGCAAAAAATATTCAACGCGATTGATATCGGTCGCAGCAGAATCGCAACGGAAGGTGCCATCAAGGTAACAGTAGGATGAACATACGAAGCAACAACTGTTGGGCGCTGTGATTATGTGCGACCGATATATGTGTCACCTACAACTACCGCCACAGCATGAGTTAAAATCTCATGAATATGGCCAACAAGTGGAAGTGTTATTTTTGATAACTGAGTAGAAATTTATGTCTTTGGATTGAGGTCTTGAGCCTGATCAATATGGGAGTTTTACCACCCACAATAATTTCACAGACACAAGTATGCAACTGAACTTGAGAGCCATGGCCATGGAATCTGATCCTGGAACTGGAGTTAAGCTATCGTGTACTAAATATTTTCGGCGCAGATGTGGAGTTTTTGAGGCGCAGGTCTATACCTCGGGTTTGATGTCTACTGGTCTGGGACAAGAGTTTGCAGTGTTGCAATGCAGCATTTAGAGGTGGGATCACAGAACTGTTTTCATCCCTTCAACTCGATACCAAGTAAACGACAATCTAGGAAATTGCGATACTTTTTACAGCAAGACACAATGCACAGCTAACAAAATCTGATAACTGAGACTGTTGCAATGGTTCTAAACTGATGACGCTCACGCAAAAACTTTCGTCAAACTTTCACGGCAATTTTACTACGGTATTCATAATTAGCAGATGGATTAAATCTTTTGCCAGTCACTAATTCCATGTTCTGAAGAGAAATAAATTTAACACCATAGGGGGGTAACTGACCATTCCCACTGAAGGTAAGCTGCTTGCGGTCAGTAAAGAATGTCACGCGGGTGAATAAAAGTTCAGTGGGAAAGCAGTTTGAAGTTGAGTGATAATCTTGGAGCTACCAGTGAAATTATTACAGGTGGGAAAATCCATAATATTGTTTAGGAACAGAAGTGTAATTCAACGACAGAAATGTTAACTGTAAAATTTATTAACGACCTGTCAGAAAAAGGTTAAAACAGTGTGACAGGTTTCTTACTGTCTTTTCATCAAAGCGGCTATAAACCTGCTTTCTGTGGTAATGGTCTGATATAACGTGCCCAAATTTTGAGAACCAGTTTTTTTCCACTGAGTAACGGGCATTAAACTGGTTCTCAAAATACAGGCACGTTATATCCCACTATTGCCCTGTCACAAAAACAGCTTTTGATTTAGATCACTTACCATCACTAACAAATTTCCTTTTCAAATTGTTCCCTGGTCAAACTGATGCAATTTCTATGCTTGGAAGGAACAACTTGCCACGACATGTCATTTTTTGTCGAGCACAGTCTCGAGGAGGTTCGAACTCACAGTTCTTTTCAAGACAAACAGTAAAGCCGCAAGATACAACGTGCCCACGACTGAACCGCAAATGGTAAACTTTAGGGGTTTTTATTAGTCTAATCTGTCTACCTGTTGTCAAATTAATAGGACATTACACCTGCCAAACTCCCAGAAGACCATGCAAGGGGGTTTGCAGACGCGAAAAGACAAAATCACCACTAGAGGGTGACACTGTCAGACCTATCCAAAAATCAACGTCAGCCACAGATTTCTCATCAGGGACACATCAGCTAAGTTTTTAAAATGATCCTTTGAGCAATTTGGCCGATACAGAGATGGACTTGGAAAAATGTCTACTAGGTGCCACAAAAATACATAAAATCCGTCCCAAAATAAAAACACCTCATCATCTTCTTAATAGAAACCTATTTCTCAAATTTCACAAAAATCCATCAGCGAACTCCAACGATACACAGGTAAACTAAAATTGCCACCAGGGGACACAACAATAGCTGGACTGTACTGAAACTTGTCGCCATTCATTATCACCTCCATAAGAACATGTTTGTCAAATTTCAAAAAGATCCTGCAGAGGGTTAAGCTGATACGCAAAAGATCACCACCAGGGAGTGCCAAAATAGTCGAACCTGTCCAAAAATCAACATCAAATGCATTCTTCTCATCAGAAACATGTCTGCCAATTTTCATAATCTCATGATCATTCCAAGCGGTTTGACGGATAGAGAATCAGACAGCAAAAACAGACTCAAAATTTTCTAAAATGTCCACTAGGTGGTGCAGAATATGTCGAATCAGTCTGAAAACTAATGGGAAGGTATTAACCTATTTGCCAAATTTTACATGAAAATCCATCAAGGAATTCCGAAGTTACATTTGCAAATGTAACAAAAAATAAAATTGCCACTAGGGGACACAGCGGTAGACGGATCAACTCGAAATTCGTCATCATCTGCCCTACAAGGGGTTTAAGAGATACAGCTGTGGAGGCTGGACGCCCACACAGAGATGACGGCAATATGCACCTACATTATGTATATGTGGGTACATAAAAATCAGCTCTGATCTGAGTAAGGAACAAGTTGAAACTCATTTTATAGCGGTACGTGGCCAGTATGAATCAAAAAATTTTCGACAAACCGCGGGTTTATTGGCACTTTAACCATTGCGGTACTCACGATACAGCAGTAAAAATATAATCATTCAATAACATAGGTGGATAGAAGGGGGTCACGGGGGTCCTGACCCTCCATTACCCCTTGATTTTAGTGATATAAAATTTAGAACTTTCAAATTGTCGACTTGGACCTTTTAAACAATCCTGAATCCACCCCTGAATAATGTTCAAGACAGTTTCACTAAAACGAAGAGTATGATACATGTTTGAATAGCTAATGCCCCAACAAATTTCAGTTGTCCGTATGAACCAGAGACTGAAGTTTCAAGGCAGTTGGATACATGAATAGCCTTCAGAGCATGGTGTTTGATAGGTAAACACACAGAACAGAGTTACGTGTGTATATGAGTTGTCTTGGAAGGTGACAGGGACATGGCAGCATATTTCCCTTTTACACACATCCACAATACAATGTACAAGGGATTATTTATCTCAAACAAAAAAGTTGACATTAATGATGAACACTGCAAACCGTTGCTAACTATCGTGACACTTGGAATGAAATACCTTTACTGCTATACAGTAAAACTGGTACAAGTTGAATCCAACAGGTCTGGGAGATTTTATCTGTTTTGGCCAATTACTGTAATGAAATCACGATGGGATCTTGTTCTATCCTCAGTTTAGAAATGATTTCTATGCTTCGCAATTGAACTTGAAGGCCACTATTGCTTCAATCAGAACAACCATTTCGGTTGTTTGTCGAAGGTTCAGTTGCCAAGGAGGAAATTGACTGCCAGCAGAATTCCAGGCAAATTTGTTTACCAATTTCAATTTAGTAACGGGTAAGAAGACTGTAGTCTTAATTTGGAAGACCAAATATCCCTATGAAGAAAGTTGATATTTTCAACACATGAAGATGAATTGTAGTCTTCAAGCAAAATCCGAGTGATGAGGTGGGTCCAACAAGTTTTACTACATATGGTAGGTGGGTTCAAGGAAACCCATGGGATGCTGTGGTCTCTCTACGAACACAACTAAAAAAAAAACCAGCGGAATGCCACTTTTAAAGGTTACATGGATACCTTTTACGACCTTAAGAATTGTTCTTGGGAGATGCTGGTAATTGTCAAGATACATGGGTCCCTCCATAACCCCCAAAACTATTCATCAGAAATTAACAAACGATACCTCCTTCAATTCGTGTATAAAATATCCATAAAGATGATGAGAGATCTGAGGTCTGAAATCACGTTCTTTTCATACCTCGACTTAAAAACAAAAACAAGGTACCCTACACTCGGTCGGCTGCAGCACAACGTTTTTGCACATTTCACCAACAGTTCATTCACAGCAACCTCTGTGACCAGTAGTTGAGATGTGTGCTGTTAGAAAAAGGCAGTAGACCACAGACTCTAGGGTAACTTGCTTCGAGTCCAGATATCAAAAGAACGTGAAAGTAATTAATTGAATAATACACAGCAACTATTCCAACTTTCAACAAAATTAACTGCAGGTGATTGTACACTTCTTGGCTTTTAGAAAATTCATGCATTGTGCAAGCCAATGGTACTACCATTACATTGGGCCGATAAGGTAATTACAGCACCCTGAATGCTGAAGGTATAACCAGCTAACCGACCAACCAACCAAGGGCAAGGGGCTACGTGT
Source organism: Phoronis australis (assembly GCA_002633005.1). Lineage (NCBI taxonomy): Eukaryota > Metazoa > Phoronida > Phoronidae > Phoronis > Phoronis australis. Next base: position 48,823 of record NMRA01000366.1, on the reverse strand, counting down.
TGACTGTATACGGGCCGATCAGCTGATTCAACTTCAAGCAATCGGGTGACTGAATACTTGCTGTTAAAACACACTCTTGCTGTCCCGTAGACTTGAGAAACATTGTAACATTAATGTTTTGAATGACCCTCCAAAGAGTGATTGATTAAGCAACGCGAATGGCAATGAATGGATGGATGTGTCAATGATGGCTATGACCGACGATAACGTCATCATGGCGGCCTATGTGAAAAACAGCAGCCGACAAAAACCACTAACCTGAGAAGTTCTTGTTCCTTTTCTTCTTCTTCCCTCTGTCTTTCAAGAACAGATTCGATGATCTTTCTCTCCTCCTCTGAGAGGTGGCTCAGATCGGGCAAGGGTGGCAAAGAAGGTCTACGACTCATGATGTTACTAATATTATCGATCGTTCAGAGCAAATTCACCGCAGGCGCAGACTGGCAGCAAAGTTGTACGTTGGAAAAACATCACAAACGTTAAACATGTAGACGTTTTATCCCAATTGCATAGCCTGTAGTGCTTGCCAGTCGTCTATCAAGCCCTGAACATCGTTTCTATCAGTATGTCCACAGTGTGATGTCAGAAAAGAGAGGAAACTCCAGCGAAGTAAAAATACTCTGCCCATCCACCTCATTACATACACACGGCATATCAACCAATCACAAAACAAGCTTTTACATCCATCCGGGCACCTGTGGATCAATGACATGATTTAGCGACATCTGATGAGCAATGTGGAGTAACGTTGCGATGCTGCGCAAAATCACTTAAATGAGCGTTTGGAGGGTGTGATGGCCCGTCTGAACGCGCCGCTTGTTTCAAGGACTCTTTTACAAAAATAATTGAATATAAGCTTCTTAAAAACTTTAATCACCCCCTCATTTGGTTGATATTCTTTAGTAACTAGACTTTATCTCTGAAAGCAGTCCAATATACAGGTCTAATTAAGTTTTTATGGGCGACTAGCTCATTCAGTGGCAGATCCATGNGGGGGGGGGGGGGTTAGGATTCGCGGGAATCCAAGGCGCGTAGCCCCTAGTGGGTGGAGGTCGGGAGGGAGTTTCCGCCTTCCCGTGTAAGCCATTTTTTGTTTTGTAGCTCATTTCGTTTTCCTGCCAGTGGTGACGTTTTTTAATTTTTATTTTTGATCCTGTCCAGGGGGATGGGTTTAAACCCCCTGTACCCCCCTCCCCTAGATCCTCCTCTGTCATTAGTCCACCAAACAGGTTTTAGGGAGGATGAAATATCGATATATATATACCTGTTCTTCTTAATTTGTTTACTAATTTGCAGCTTTATTTATTCATATATGTTTCCCTACTGACTAAAACGAAAACATTGTACTGGCAATTTTACACTTGTGATGTTTTTGCTTGTTTTATGAACTGTGATCAAGCAAATAGATTAACGTCGCTACTTGAATCGATATGAGTGGAACACACAGAACAATGAAGTCAAGTTGCCGAGGTCGGCTGCGGTGCAAGGGCCTACCGTAATGGCACCTCGTGTACGATTGTGTGAGAACAAAGAAGATTCCATCATACGTTAATAGATGTTGATAACTTATGTCTAGAATATTTGACGCCGGGTTGTATAGGCGCTCGTTGGTCGCGTTCGATGAAGCTATCAGCGTGCGGCGTTGTATTACAGGTAGGAAATGGGCGTACACGGCCCATATCACATGTACGAGCATCGTAACAATGAGCCTTTGGAGTGGCCTTCCATTGTTGCTCACTCATGCCAAATTTGACACAGGTCTTTAAGATGAAGATGATTACGGTAATTTTCTGGCTCGGAGTAATACTATGGTCCAGCTGATCCTCAGAAGATGTTGCACTGACTTCGGGTGATGGCGGCGACCGCTATACGATAATCCTAAAAGAATCATTAACTATAAGTAACAAGTAGGCCTGGTCTAGGGTAGAATATAACCCACACAAGCTACAGCATTTTCCCTTATTGTAGCTGGATTCAGATTTTTACGAAAGGGAGGAGAGGGATTCTATATCACAAACAATGAGGAGAAATTGGTAATGAAATTTAATGTCAAACTGAATGCGCCCAGCTGTCTGACTACAGACGAATTACAAAATGGAAAGGCGTCTGCTTGTGTCTTCTCGTGATGTTTTTGTCGCTTGAGCTAAGAACAGGATCCCGGAAGCCCGAGGGTCCCTTCCCGGACATAATACAATGTTTAATAAGTTGCTAATTAATAATTAATAGACTTTCTAAAGATTTTAGACCTCTAACAAGGAGGTCAGAAGCAAATGAAAAAGTAGAAATGAAAATGAATGACAACAAAACACGATTATTGGCCATAATTGGAGTCAAGCTAATCCAGTCAAGACCAGTAAGGCAACAGAACGCGGCTGGGCACCGACTTTTCAATTCATATTATCATGCAGTGACTCGATCCACTGCGTTCTGTATAGACCGAGACACTGAAGCTCGCGCCGAGGCCTGTACTGACTGGCGACTTTATAATTTACTGAGGGGCAGCGGGAACATTACTACGGCCGGCCGGGCGCCAAGAGACTAACTCTGTAATGATTTGTAGGAAGTTTTGGTGAAAANCCCCCCCCCCAGCTGTCGTAGAGTTTTGCTTCTAATCAGTTAATTGCCGGAATTAACTCCATCGTAGCCGGGCCCGAGGCCGAAGTTCTCAGTGGACACAATAAACTGAATCTGAAAAACTACACGGACAGCGTGAAATAGCATGTATTGCCAAATGAAACATTTATTTTAAAAACTTTTCGCAGTCCAGTGGATTTTTTTTTGAATGTTTATTATGAAATAGTCAGTACAATAAATATACAGACCCAGAAAACGCCAAGAGGCATTGTATCTACAGTGAGCTAAACAAATACAAAGAAATCTACATACAAATATTCACAAATACATAAATTAATAAACTAATTCCCTTGATCAGTTCAAACCTTTTTCAGCCGGCAAATCGGAAAAGTCTGACGAATACGATCTCTGTGGCCGGTTATGAAACAGTCCCAAATAGGAACTCCAGAGACCGTAGAGAGGTCTTTGAGGACTCAACTAAGGTCCCAAATTCTTTTTTGAGTATTTGTGTCTTTATGGACTCACAGATGCAATATTTTTCTATATATTGATTTTATCTTTATTATGAGCTCCTTGATTAATGACATTTTCTAATAATATAACTAAAAACTGAGCCCAGAGGAGTTCATTGAATACAAATAGGATCTCAGTCCTAATTGGGGGTGTTGTACGAAAATATCTCTTAATTATTTTCGTAATATTGGCAATTCAACCGTAGAATTTACTCTCGATTTGTATCAAAGTCAAAAGTTGACTTAGTAATGAAACTAAAGCAATACAAGAAAGGGCAATGAATGTTTTCAAAAGCCCACAAATACGCAATAGATTTAGGGAACTTAGTTGAATCCCTATTTGGGACTGTTTCATGGAACCGGGCACAGGTATCTGAGCAGCAGAGAGCGTACGTAAACACGGCTTTTGGTATCAGCCCACATAGACCGTACACTGGCCAACACGGAGTGGAGTTCTTTATTGCAGAAGAACAAATATTGCGGTATACTTCCTGTTCGAAGCGACACGCGTACGCGTGCTGATGTTTATTTATGAACAGAATGCAGTTGAGAAATCGCAAAGGAGATGAACGAACAAGCGTACCTGACACAAAGAAGGAGGTAGGCATTTGTTTACAGATCAGTTGCACATTTCTGTCAAATGCCGGGAAAGAAATTTGCAGCTTAAACCGTCGGTGATATCACAGGCCCCCTGCCCTGGCCTCGGCCTCAGTCTCACGGCCTCAGCTTCCGATCGTCCCCAATACAGTACACGTCACTATGATATACTACAAGGTATGACACTCCGGACTAGAAATTCCACGGGTGCTTCACTTCAGCCGTTCATAACAAACATAAAACTCAATAAATTTACACAAAGCAAAGGTTCAACAAATTATGAAGAATTTTTCTTTCTCCCACAACCATTTACGGTGTCCTCCACCGAGTTCGCAAGAAATTCGCGGTCAAAGCACAAAAACCTTCCCATAAAGCTCGTCCAGAACAACTCCTTGGTCCCACACGCAGGGTACGGAATTATCCGATGAGTTACGGATGAACGGCAATTGCCGAGTTATCGATGTTGTGACTTTCCGTGATGAATCGGCAATTGCCGTACATATGTAACTCATCGGATAATTCCGTACCGTGCTCGTGGGACCAAGGAGTTGCTCCGGACGAGCTTTTTGGGAAGATTTTTGTGCTTTGACTGTGAATTTTTTGCGAACTCGGTGGAGCAGGACACCGTAAATGGTATTGAGAGAAAGAACAATTCTTCATGGTTTGTTGAACCTCTGTTTTGTGTAAATTTATTGAGTTTTATGTTTGCTATGGACGGCTGAAGTGAAGCACCCATGGAATTTCTAGTCCGAAGTGTCATACCTTGTAGTACTATATAGTGTATTGGGGACGATCAGAAGCTGAGGACGCCTGTGGTTCGTACAAAGCTGTATACTAAATATACACTTATACAGCTTTTGCGCCGATGTGGGTAAAAAATGACCAGATAAAATATGACACAAAATTAGTGTCATTCAAAACTACAAACTTATTTGAATAAATAAAATTATTATCTGGTTTTGGAATAATTGGCGTTCTACCGTTATGAAGCGTTGTGAAGCGATTTTTAGCGACGGCTTTCAGCGCCTTGAAATATTGCGTCACCTATTGGCCAGTTTCTTTTTTTGCCAATTCTTCAATCAACTGTTCTTCTTTCATAAGGTTGCGTACACGTCACTAAAAATTATTGGATCTGGTTTCACTTCATTATAAGCTTTTGGAAGTTTGATACCAGGAAATCAAATTTCGGAAAAATTTTGCTCCTGCCAAGATTTCATCATCTCCTGAGAGATTTTGCAAAAATTTAGGAAACGGCGCGTGCGCATGTTACGAGCGTATTGTTTTCAAAATGACGACATAACTTTTCTTTGTTAGAAAAGGTGATGGATTATGCAAGAAATGACGTTTATTAGATTGTTTTCCATTTAAATGGCTGTAACGGGGAAGGTGAGTGTTGTTTGATTCCCAGATTTTGCATGCACCCCATCCGGTCTTTAGCTCTAGATGTTGATACAGGTTTCATGGCGAGGTAACGAGCAGAACTACCCTGGCTGTGTGCAGTTTCGGGGTCTATGAAAGACACAGTGGTACCTAGCTGTATTTTGACGATAGTCTTCGTACAGCTAGCTGGCTGGCTAGGCCATGGATGGCGTGAGGCCGCGTAGACTGTGACCACCATCTCGAGGTGGCTCAGTAGAGACAGTCTAGCTCCTAGGCTATAGGAGCATCATACACTAGAAGCTTTTCGGCAAATTATGCCTCACACTGACTAAAACATCAAAGTCATGTGGTTATAAATACCATTTACTCATAGAAGAACTCCATAGCCTATGGCTTGGGAGGCCGTCGATGTCTTTAATTCCTTCGAACTCAAATAAATACTTATCAAACTTTTTGTTGGAGCAGTTCTTCATTCCGTTCTCAAAATCGGAAACTAGCCATTTTTAACACCGTGCACAGCAGGTGGTATGACGCCATATCCCCTGGCGGGAGCAGTGTAAAAATGGCCATTACCGATTTTGGGAACTGAACGAGGGACTGCTCGAAGAAAATGTGTGATAACGGGAGTATATTTGTTCGAGTTGGAAGAAATTAAAGACAATGACAGCTTTCTAAGTTGTCCCTTTATGCACAAAAGGTATTTATAACAATGTGACTTTGATGGTTTAGTCAGTGTGAGGTATGATTTACCGAAAAGCTTCCAGCGTATGAAGCTCCTATATGAGCTACACCGTCTCTACTGAGCCACCTAGAGACAGTGGTCACATTCTAGAGGCTGCGTAGACAGTGACCACTGTCACCGCCCTCTAGCTGACCCGAACCAGAGACACGCAAGCTCCTATAGGCTCTTCATGCTCCAATTGGTTTTCGGCGAATTATGTGTCACACTGATTAAAACATCAAAGTCACATTGTTGCGCATAGAGAGTCGCCTTAGGATGCCGTTGATGTTTTAATTTCTTCCAACTCGAACACATGCTCGAGTTATCAAACTTTTTCCGTTGTTCAATTGCCCAAATTGGATGAGCAGTAATCAAATTTGCACACGGTTGTGTACTTTCAAAATCTTTTTCTCACTTCACGGTATAGATGTTGTATTTGAAATTCTCTGAGAAGGATGATAAGGTATTTTGCTAGACAGTGAAATGTTATCAATTAAGGCATCAACAGTGTTCAAAGTTTCATTGCAGGTCAAAACGCAACATTCACATGAGCTCGCATTGCAATGATTTTGATTTGTTCATTTTTATCAAATTTAGGCCCAATCAACTGGCTCAGCTGGTTCTTCTAAGAAGACTTCACAGTCTCAGCCATCACTACTAGGAAGATGCGTTAGTGTTATCAAGTATATGATTATCGCAGTTCTAATACCTCCGTTCCTGAACTACGTGGCCTTGTTAGGAGAAAGCCAAAAGTTGAAGCCACCAGGTAGAATAACAGTCATGCATCTCATGTGGGCTTTAAGTTAAAGGTGCCATCAGAAAAGTCAAAGTCAATGGGACTTGCACATTACAGAAAGGCCATGCCGACATTTTGAGTGATTTGCATTTTTGTATCCCTGTGAATCTGAATGTTGGACTCGTGCCGAGTTTCAATAAATGTCCTAATAACGACGCCTATTCATCAATATTTTCTCTCTCGCCAGTTTCAAGTGGTTGCATTGTTGTTCAAACTAGTGACGTGCGAATCAAACTTGTTGGAGAATCCTACCTGTAAACATGCCTCCTGTCAAAAGAGAACCTTGCCTTTGTTTTAAAGATGTATTTGTGTGGTTCTTACTATGCTAATGTATGGCAAGAATTAAATGACAACGCTATTCAAAGTGCAATGAAAACAAAAATCTGGAAATAGGTGACCTTTGCATTAGTGTAATTTTGCTTCTCATGGGATTGTTCTGTTAGTGTTGTTTGGATCAGTGAAGAGAATAACCTATGCTTGTTAAAGCGTTGTGTCTTCGGAAGCTTTTCTGAAATCTATAAACAGTCAATTAAAACCACAATGTAATGCTGACAAAGTGGAATGAATCTTCACAGCTGGTTCCGAAATATTGTATCGAAATAATGATTATTATCTACCGACGGCCTGATTATACTCGAGAGCCTAGGTTTCGGTCTCATCTTAGGCTCTTCGTCGGGGCACCAGATGGAGTTTGATGACTGCCAGGCACCGCCTACAGGTGACCACCTGACTTTGAGATCCTTGCCAGTGCCCCGATAAAGAACCCAAGATGGGCCCGAAAACTAGGTTCTCAAGTATAATTAGGCCGCCGCTAGGTAGTGATCATTATTTCAATAGTACTGACATGTCATGCTGAGTGAAAATCTTATTTTGCGGAAGGAAACGATGCTTCATTTATCTACAAAACTTGGGCACTTCAATGTGTAATGTCGATTTTATATAAGAATTTATATTGTGCAGGTGAGCTTTATGATGTTGGGTTTGGTCAGTTGATGTACCTTGGATGTCAGGGCAAGGGTAAACCTACTGTGATCTTGGACTCGCCGACGGGCATGTCCTCAGATGTTTGGTCTCTTGTACAAAGTCAACTGTCAAAGACAACAAAGGTACGCATGCTTAAACAGTTATCAAATGTTTTGCTGAATGGGTGGCACTTAGATGGCATCTGGACATCTAGAGGACAGGAGGGCTGCAAACTGTTTCGTATTTACCAGTATTCTACACAAAAAGTTGATTTACACAAACTTTAAAATTTTATGAACTTTGGGCTGCTATTATAATAACAGTTGAAAATAACTTTAAAATTATCAGCATCTTTGAAGTGAGATCGGCAAAGTTCCAGGCAAAAAAAATCTGGTAAATGTAATTTCTTCTGCCTTGTCTACAGGTATGTATCCAGACCGCAACTTGCTCTGGGGCGTGTCACCCTGAACAAGTTACTCTAGAAGAAGTTACCTTCCACGATAAGATGGGGTAAGTTATCACGTGTGTTTAGTTGCTCGAGCACAAATCGCGTCCACTCTACTACTAAACCTTGTGATAACTTATTCCAGGAGTAACTTGTTGTAGGGGCAAGTCATAGCATGGGCGACAATTATTATCGAGGAATTGACGGTTGGTTATTGCTCAGTACCGTGCTCGGTGAATAAAATGATAAGTCGCGACAAGTCAACTTGTGGAGATTAGTCTCGAGCAATTATTGGTTCTTTGCAAGCTCAGAATTCAGCTGTTTCGACTAAGAAATTGGGACCAATTTCAAATGTTGCTTTTGTGCTGGAGGGCGGATTGTAGTTCTAAAGCAAAAAATCTTCCTCTGGTTTTCCAGTGATAAAATGAAGGATGTCCTTATTTTGTTGTTGCGATAGACACTCCAAATGTGACGTGAACGAGTCTGCGTGTTAATACGACCGATAATGGCACACTGATGCAATGAGCAAGAGTGCTACCTATAAAGAATAATTATAACGTATGATAACGTTACAATATTGCTTCATCGCTGTTGTTATCGACCACTATTATATTATGGGAGAGGGAGGTTGTAAAGCACAACAACTGATCTCACCCAATTTAATTCGCAGAATGATCCCGGTATAGTTCTTTAAAGAGAACATCAGTTTGCAATGTCCTGTTAATCTCCTGCATATTTTTGTATAATATTGTATTGACTGGAGAAGTCATGGGATTAGCTGCATGTGAATTATTTGTTGACGCGTCACAAATCTTATTTTATAATTTTTTCCCAACGCTTTAATATTCCCACAGTATGTGATGTGAGCAGTCACGGGATTGACCTCCAAGTAAGGAGCTAAATGTACAGGATATGAGGATGCTCTTTAAATCCATCCCCGATTCCTCACCTAATTAGTATGAACAAACAAGATGTTTTTTGCCCAACAAAGGTTTTAGGGGTTTTCCAAGCTTCATAAAGTCGCCACTTTTCTTTTTTTGTTTGTGACTAGTGTGCTTTAAAAATGGCTTGATGCTGTCTTCACTAATTTTGTTTTATTTTTGTTTGTCAGGTCTGTGTTTATGACAGGGCAGGTATTGGATTCAGCCAGCGTCCTCATGTAAGTAAACTTGCAGTTTGTAGTCTGTGAATGCTCTTTGTACTGCTTTTAGACAGGCCTATTGTAAGTATCAAGTAAATTGTTGGAAACTGTTGCTTCTTAAAACCGAAGGTAGTGTCATTTTTGAAACTGATGTTTTGGGATGGAACGTCCCTTTTTGTTTCTTTAGTATGGCGAGCTCTTTGGCTTGACCTAATTCGTGCCGCATGGAACTTAATGTAGTGATTCTTTGCTTTTATTTATGCATTTGACAAACCACCAAACGTTTTTGTTGTGCAATTTACAGAATGGTTCCAGTAATTCCCAGCCAGAGGAGGGTGAAGAGATCACATTAAAAAATAGAATGAAATGGGAAATGTACACAGTGGAGAGGTGAGCGAGAACAGGCAGGATTCAGGGAGGGGGTGGTCACTGGCGTTCTGCACTCTTTTTCGTCGCTCAACAGCTTTTGTATTCTGTAATGGTGAAGTTCAATGCTTCTTCTCTTATGGTGCCAGATCTGTGCCTGAGAATAAAGTGCATGGATCAGATGGACACCATTTTCACTTCTTTTAAGTTAGACACTTCCATGGAATTAGTTACTCAAGGTTATTGTCAATGTTTGTAGAGGCCTGATGCCATCCAATTCTGGTTTAAACACGTTTTTATCTCCTCAACATGATTTCTTTGTTTTTTTCTGATGCCAGTCTCTACATCGTATTTGTGGGTGGTACACTTCCAGTCGTGTGGGAACCTCAGAAGCATATAGTTTTCATGTCCTGCCCAGTTTTGAAGTCATTTGCTTTATGACCATTTCCGGCTGTGAAGTTGAATATGGCAAGAGTATGTAGCTGCACACTGAGGCTGTTAAGTCTTAATGTCAGCCCCTGAACAAGTATATTGTTTTTGTTCATCAATTTTGGGTTACTTTTATGGTTGTCTGACTTACAGAATGGTGGACGACCTTCATCGACTTATCTCATCTAGCAGCCAGCAACCGAGGCCACTAATCCTAGTAGGTGCTGAGTTAGGCAGTTTGGTGGCACGATTCTACACACATATGTTTGAAGGGTAGGTTAATGTAAAACGGACTGCAGAGCACCATTATGACAGGGACACAGTCGTTTTCTGGTTAAAAAATGCAGCTTGAGGGTTATTTTGGGTATGGTAGACGTCTTGAACTTACTACAGTACACATAAAAAATATCAGACCGGACGGCTGAGTGCAAGCAGACTTACCTGCCTTGTCAAAGTAACTGATTTTTCACTGTCCGAAATTGGAAAATTTTTACTATAACATAGAGAAGGGAGGTTTTTGTGTAGTCAGAGCATCTCCAGGTGTCAGTCAAAAATAGTGACCTTGACATCATTTTTAAGGTCGTGGCCCGAATTGTTTGATCTGTGTCACATCTTGTACTCTGTGAAAATCAGTTTCTCAAACCTAGACCTGTATGTGGCATTAAGAGAACAGGTTATGTGTTAGGGATGAACTCTCTGGGGTTTTAACGTTGTTCGTAATTGGCTTCATGATTTTTCTTTTAGAGACGTGTCTCATCTGGTGTTGGTGGACCCCCTGGTGGAGGAAATCTTCACTTACGATGAAGGCATTTGGTCACAGTTTTGGTGAGTTTAGACCTGTTTCACTTGTCAGTGGGTGGGCACAGGTTCTTACTGACAGTGGTCTAGTTACTGGTAAATTAAACGTTAAATGTATATCATGTTGTGCTCACACAAAAATTCTTGAACACTGCTAATGGGATCTCGCAATGGTCAAACTAAAGCACTGGATAAGTTTGGATACAACCCTGTCCTGTCTTGATTCTTGTTGATGGACCAGGGAAGTTGCAATTCAGGTTGACCACACAAAAACATGAATTACTACATCACGCCTGAGTGAGTAAAGAAGAATGTTCTTTAATGGATGACATATTTTGCAATTTTGCTGATGCAACGAGCATTTTTAGTTTCACAGACTATGCCAGAGTTTTGTTTCGCCATCATGGAAATGTTTTAAGTTAGAAAAACAAATTGTGGATAATAGCGGTACTATAATGGTCTTTCTACGAATCATGACATGTTCAGTCAACTAATTACAAGGATGCGGATGTTGTAGGTTTCAGCATCTTATACCGTCCTTCCAGTCTCTTCAGTTATCTGCTGCCACAGGAATGACCCGTCTAGCTCTGCTATTGGGTATGATGAATCAGCCAATGACAGGCGAGAATATACCAGAGGAAGTGGTGATACGCCAAGTATGCACGCCCAATTCGTTTCTTTAATGCTTTGTACTTGCCTGTATGTTAGTCTTCCTGAGTTGTTCATCTGTGGTATGGGTGCTGCTGAAATGGGTTCTCGGATTTTGGTTATTTTGGTAACAAAATGGGTATGGTTTTCGTCAATTTTAGCATCAAACTGGGTATGGGGTTTGTCGGTTTGGGTGTCGAAATGGGCATAGGTTTGACTGATTTTGGGATTATAATGCATACGATTGTCAATGCTTTGGGATTGTAATGGGTGTTAGTTTTTTCATGTATTTTTTGTATCTATTTTGGCTTATTTTTCACCAGTTGTCAGCTGTTTTTATGGGTTGATTTTTTGTTGATATATCGCGATGGGTTGGTTTTTCTACAAAACATTTACCCGTTACAAGTTGTTTTCTCCGTTTCTCAAGTTCTTCTAACTGTTGAAACGGGGTTTCATTTTGTGTCAGGTGTAGAAATGGTTTATATTTTAAGTGTTGGTAATGATATTGGTGTTTTCTTATTCACAGTTTGTGGGTACTGAAGTGGGTCTACCTTTTTATCTCATGTAGACACACGTGTACCTAATTTTTCTGAAGAACCTCCTTGGTCTTCCTTCTTGCCTAACTTCCTGAAACACTTGGCTACATTCATTATTTTTTATTGGAAAATAACACAATTTCAAATACATTTCCACAGTGACGGGGGAAATGTTCTAATTTCTATTTTTTTTAAAGCAGGTTTTTTCGTTATAGATGGTTTTATTGTAGGGCACTTCAGATCAGCTATTACATGTATGAACATGCATCAAGGAAACTCGAAATGTGTGTGAATTTTTTATTTTCAAAAGTGTATTGATCATGCATTTAGGATAATCATGTTGTTTTTATGGTCTTGAGCTTGTTGATAATCGTTCGTCTGACTTTTATTTCAGAAACATTTGCTTTGCCATCCAAAACACATGAGCTCAGTGGTTGATGAATACTTCTTCATTAATGAGAGTTTTGCTCAGATAAGGTGGGTTCATTTTTATTGCTTTAATTCAGGGCTTGGAATTTTCCTCGTTTTTGGGTTTGATTTCTTCTTTTTTGATTTCCAGTTTCCTGTTTTTCTTCTCTTTTTGCTCATTATTTTGACTTTATTTATGCAAAAAAAGTTTTTGCCATTAAATTTTACAACAAAAAATATTTCTATCACTTGACCCTTTTTATTTGTAGAGCGATACATCACCTGGAAAATTCTCCTTTTTTATCATGGGTCATGCCAAGATCTGTTTACACACTCACGCAGTGCTAGTTAGGCCAAGTCAAAGTTGCAAACTTCGAAATGGAGTAAATCATTTTACAAGTTAGTGGCAATTGATGTTACTGTTGAATCATTTGGCCTGTGGTTTTATCGTATTATCTGGATGTATTAAAAAGGATTCTTCTAAAACAAGAACCAACGCAATGGATTTCATAGATGGTGCGTTAATTCATATTCCAACAAATCTGATTTCAGTGCTGCATACCCATAACAATTCTGTGGTCAAAATAAAATGAAACACAAGCTCTGTGAACCCTCGACAGTGATTGACGTGTGTGTACAAATTCTGCTGTGACTGGTTGTATGCAACAGCCCCAGTAGGGACTAGACTATGTTTGCTAAGTATCCCATGCATTTGAAGACTGTGCAAACACTGATCCTTGTGATATTGTATCTTAATTCATTGCCACATTCAGTTTTAGCTTTGATGCATACCGAGAGTAGACTAGGCGTTGAATTCTTAACGTTACTGAAAATGAATAGTTACCTTTGCATGCATTACCCCTTATTTAAGGACTCGGTTCCTATTTATTTTCCTTTAAGTGCAGTTTCAGAAATGCGATTGGAAAATGTCAAATAAAACAAGAGCTCAAAGCATAGATACGATAAAAAATAGAAAACTGAGTAAATGAAGTCTATATACAGACTAAAGTGTTAGGGAATGTAATCGAGTCCTTATTAAGACAGTTTCATGCAACCAGCCATTGGTGAACGCTTCCACCTTGACAAAATATTATTAATAACTGCTTTGTGGTGAAAAACCATTTAAAATGAGAGACGAATCGGGCATACTCATTGGGATGTATGTTTTTAATTTTCTGTCTTGTATTTGAAAACGTGCATTAGAATGCTATTGTTTTTCAGTTTTGTTTTTCCTATTTACAGAATTCTGAACAAAGTAAAGCCATTCCCAGAAAATGTATCCGTGACGGTGATCACCGGGAATTACTATGATGACCAACTACCCAGTTCACTAAATAAGGTAATGCAAGATTACTTTGAAACTAAGCCACAACACACCAAGGATTATGCGTCACCGATGCTTTCTAGACCTTTAGCTCCGAGTCAGCCTGTTTGCAACTAGCGAACGTTGGTTTTGTTATGCAGACTATTGAGTTCAGTTCCCAATCAACAAGAAAAATTAATGGTTAGTTTTCACTAAACCCAAAATCGTTTCTGATTTTAATTGAATTCAATTTGCATGTCTGCAGATGGTTACAAAAGCTGTGTGTTTTTGACATCAAGATCTGCAAGGAGGGTTTTTTGGTTTTCTTAAAATTTTATGTATGGAGCAGATTTATTAGTCTTTCCTGTCCATTATTAGTCAAAGATCAACTGACAGGTCTTTAATTTGGGAAGAACATCAACAAAACCAGTGCTGTTGTAGTTTTTGAACAACATCAACATTTTTGTCAAAAAAATTGGCAAAATTTTGAATAAAAAATTTCAGACTAATTGTCAAGTGATGTGTCGTTTTGCATGTGATTTTCTGGGTTTTCACCATATCTTTGACAAAGCCAAATGAATTTTGACAGTATTAGTCAACTTTTTTTGATAATACTGTTCAATGTCCGAATCCAGCAGAAATAATTTCAGGCAACCATTTGCTTTGAGTTGTCGAAAAGGGCAAATTGCATCATATTGAGATGGTGTTTATTTTATGTGTACCTTATCTTGATCACGTTGGAAATGAAGACTCATATTCTCCATTTTTATATCATTAAAATATGACTTTCAGGCTTGGGCCAAGTCACAAGAACACCTTGTGTCCAAAGTCTATCCTCGGTCCAAACACATAGTGGTCAATGGAGCTGACCACACCAAGATGTTCACTTCACCCGATGATATCGTTGAGCCAATCAAACGTCTCGTCAAGCAGTGGCGGAGCAGTCGACAGAAGACAAAGATTATGTAGTAGAGGGGGTCTTGGGGGTCTTTATTTTGTTATGCATTTTTATTTTTGACAGTTTTGAATAAACAGAACGAGAAATTAAAAAAAATTCTTTTTCATTTGGGAATATTGAATCAGCATCGATTCAGCAAGCTGTATTGAAAAAGAATGGTTAATGTAGGTATACAGCCACCTTTGGCGGTCAAATATTAACGATTTAGACTTCTAGGCAGAAATGACAAGTTGTGTAAAGCTCGACACCGCGGTCGGCACATAAAATGACCAGCGATGATGAGTCACCTAGTTGAGCACGATCTCAAGCAGTCATGAACTCCTATTTTTCCTCAAGTCCAGGAATGTCAGTAACCCTAGTCAGCAACAACTTAAGACCGGTTATGTGATGGAAAGTTACCGGAATCAAAAATTAAGTCCTTGATGGAAGGCAGGTATATAGCCACTTGATAAATCTATATGTAACCATACTTTTAAGTTTATGCTGGACCTTACTGACAAATCTCTATTTAGCTAAATGTCAGCAAAGCAATAGATTCAAATTCAGTAAAATACATATTTTCTGAAAGTAGAAAGCTTGTAGATGTCGATTTTTAACTTAATGTAATAAATTGGGTCACCCGAAAAAATTTATTGAAAAGGAAAGGTGCAAAATTGCATCGATAATAGTACCAATTTTTTGTTTTGATATAAATGTTTCGTTTTGTTTTATGCAACTTTTGAGCCTTAATAAAATTAATAAATGTCCTATTTTTGATAGCCCTCAGGAAAAGTGGAACATTTTAAAAACAATTCCTTAAAACCTTTTGGAGAAGAGCACATAAAGCGTAAAGGGCAAAGGTTTCAATGAATCCCTTCTGTCATTTCTGAGACATGATATAATGAAGTGTTAACCAAATTAGGACATTTTCTTGAATCCTACATAACCTTGAAGCTATCTCTTGTCTGGATAACTAAGAGTTCAATCTGAAAGGCTATGGATATGTGCATGGACTTTCAGCTCACCACCTTTTGT
This sequence comes from Phoronis australis, assembly GCA_002633005.1. Lineage (NCBI taxonomy): Eukaryota > Metazoa > Phoronida > Phoronidae > Phoronis > Phoronis australis. Next base: position 33,237 of record NMRA01000366.1, on the reverse strand, counting down.
CAAGTAAAGGGATTTGTTGGGTAAGTCGGATGTCCCAAGCCTGGCTTCAAATCCTGAATTCAGGCCTTGACATTAACGAAAGCAATGACCAGTGCAGCTGATTCCACGTTCACCACAGATTGGAGATTATGTTTTCAGTGATTGACAATTTACAAAACGTAAGCAGTCCTTTGGTCAAGCATAATGGCCGTCATATTGCCCACAGCACTACAAGTTCGTTACATATGCAAATGCTCCCATTACAAAAATATCTTAATCACTCACTACTTTTTAAAGGTTGAAATGACACCGAATACATGCAATTTATTAAAAAACGAAGTCAATATTGCACATAGAAATGCCACTGCTTTGACATCACACTAGGTCAGCTACAAACAAAACTTCGTCTTCTTGTAGTACATCACATAATTATTGTCAGATATTGATAACAGCTACAAATATTACGATAAAATCTTGTCAGTTGAGGACAAAACAGTGGACAGATGAAATTTTATTTGCTCATTTTTCATGAATAATGTGTAGCACCAAATTAATGCTTCATCATGTTTAGGTTAAGCACCAAAGTGACAACCAGACAATGTTTCAAAAACGATTCTGAGCATCAATAATAGAGTAAGAATATCTTGAAAAATGAAAAGGGTGCCATTTTGTCACCAATTGCCAAGATTTGACCATGAGAACAAAAAGCAACATCCTAAACTGACTTAAATGAGCAGAAAGGTGTTGCCTCGAAACAGTTGGGAAATCCTGCAGTTACTGGGACAAAAGTACCACCTGCAGCAACTACTACACGACAAAAAATTATTGAACAAAATGACAGAGAATCCCGTCATGTCGACTGAAGGCAAGCAGTAGTCTCCCATCCACCTAAGTTCAAGCAGACGTCACAGTCAAGAATAGTTGGAATGATCAGTTATTACCCATCATGCCAGGGAAACTTTTGTCAAGTTACATGTCAGTTTGGCTGTCGATATTTTCAACAAGGTGCGAAATAAGAGAAAAGAATCAGGTCATCCAGCTTGTCAAATGAAGAATGGAGTAATGTACACCATAATTCTGAACTAAAGTTGATTTGCCTCTCTCTCGCTACGTTGCAACCTGTGAGGTTCTCATTTACCAAGTTAAAGGTCAATGTTACCTTTTTGAAAGTGTTTTGGTCAATACGGCATATTTTACCTTCTCTAAAGGGCATTTTGAACCTCATGTACAAAAATGAAATTAATAAAAATTAAAGAATTTTTCAAATCATATGTGTGACACAGTACGCAAGTTCCGATTAAGTTGTGATTAAGCTGTGTTCTCTTACCTTGTTCCTAGTGGCTGAGATGCTCATCAATTTGAAGTTCTAGCTTTGGTGTTCAATGTTCTTGTTGAAAACAAATTAAATAGAATCTTATCGTGGTAAGGAATATTTAAGAGACCGGTTTTATGAGAGCATAAGGTCCAATTTGATTTTCGTTGAAGTTTAACAATAATGAAGCCAAGAGAGAGAAAGGCCCCATGAGAGAAATTAGGGACACACAAAGGAGTCCACCACAAACTTGCCAGATTTAACCTACAGTGAGCAAAGCACTTGAACCAGTCAATCGACAACATATTGACTGAATGTCACACAGGCATGAAAATGTACGGACCTTGAGGAAAGGCTCATTAAGCAGCAAAAATTCAGGAGAAGCTCCTAGCAAACAAATTAACTCTGCGTGCACACTTGAAGCTAAATGTTGCAACCAGGAAAAAACCAGAAGTAAAATTGCAGAAATGCAGAACAAAAATGCCAGTCAGCAACAAAGAGATAATTAAAAATACCTGACACTTAATATGGTAGAAAAAATACTGCATACCTGCATACCCTGCTGACAATACAACATTATATTGCAAAACTGAAATGTCCAAAAGAGGGTGCCATGGAAGTCAAATCCGTCCAAAATTCGACACATCCAAGTCACAAACCCTTGCACCAAATTTCAAAAAAAATTTGAGGAACTGCTATGATGCTCAGTGAGTCCACTTCATCCAAAAAACAACTGCTTCCACTGGTGCAAGTGCACTGCCACAACATACCACTGTGGCAATTTTCAGCAAACTTAACCGTTGTTTTGCCAAAAATTGACTGACAAGGGATTTATAAGAAATTAAAATGCCAACAGGGGGTGCCATAATCATTACGGAAATTGATAGATAGGCAAAGGTAATAAAGGACGGGAAGCCGACTACATGCAACCACAAAGTTCGTTGTGAGCGCACAATAAAGTGACCACATAACACCATCTTGTGACTTTCCTGAGTGTTAGTCCACAATCAAATTGCACGACAATCCACACACTCTCAGTCTGCATACTATCCCTTCATGGTTGTCTAGGCAACAGGTTTTTCAGCTCCATTACTTCCCACATCATATTCAGTCCAGGGAGGTGACTGCACACCTTTGCACTCCTTATGAGTCTATCCAACTGTCAACCAATCGCTACAGCTCAACTGTTGCATCCTCAGTGTCTCTCTCATTCTTTAACACATAGCTGCCATCCACTCATTAGCCGCATGACAGTCTGTATTTGTTAAGTCTAGACCATGTGTTCATTCATGACTGTCTCCACTGCCAGCCACTGGGGTCCACTCTGACTGATATCCTCTTTGTATACCAAAAAGCCAAACTATGTGTCACTCCCGGCTGCAGCTTCTCTGTACCCACCTTATAACGCATGACCTCTGTCACTCTACAAGTCGTAGAACACCATCTGTATACCTTTCGTCCTCGCTATGTGTTCATCTGTGATCGTCTCGACTGCCAGCCGCTGCGCCTCACTTTTACTGATGTCATCTCTGTAAGCCAACAAGTTAACGAGATGTTCCCTCTTTACATCTGGGTACTCTGTGACCAGGCTGGACAGTTCCAGTTGAATCATAGTGGCATCTGTCATACGGATGATCTCAGCCAGCTTAGGGAAGACGTCGTAGTGCTTCGAAACCTATGCAACGGGAAGGTGAGATTTCATAATTTAGTGAAAATAATTACTTTGGCAACACCCTGTCCTAATGATGAGACAGGACTAACAGATAGCTCCACTTTACACGTATTTATATCATTTCTGGGTATTGGTGTTTCATTTCATCGATATCAAACACCTCAAGTTCTGTAATGAATTATATTTCTACGAGAAATAACAGAGAACACTAAAAAGTGATGATCATGGTTGTGTTGCCTTGAGACGAGTAATGAAATTGTAGGCTCCACACATCGTGACTTACAACTCAAATTGTATAAATCAAATCACTTTGATACTCAGTATACGAGAAATATCATGCTATCTAATATTGCCTCACTTCCTCATGTAGAATACAGTTTGATTGACTGTTATTAAAACAGTCAACAAATTGAGCAAATTTAAGTTTTTCCATATAAACTATTATTACTTCCTTCTGTGAGAATACTTCAATATTATCATATTAATAAAAAGGTTTTTATTAATTTATATAAAAAACAAAAATATCGAGGACACGTGTACATCTGGTGGAACTGTAGAAACATTTAGCCATGTTTGTTCACTGTAAATATTTGTAACATGACTTTCAGAGGTATGAATAACATAATTTAAACTTAGACAAGGATGAGATATTCATTACATATTTTGGAGGAAATTTTGAAGAGGTCGACAGTATGTTAATCATGTGTCGAATGTATAATTTATCAGTGTGCTAAGAACCTATTTACATAGCATTTAAATAGTATCTTAAGTTTGTAACTTGCCATAATAGTCTCCTTTCGAGTAATGTGATACAGTCTTTTAGGAAACCCTAACAATCATTTGAGGCAGTATTAAAACAAGAGCAACGCAGAGCGTTGAAATGCGCCCACAAATGCACCGTATACGGTATCCTTCTAGGGTTGTTTATTGGTACCATAAAGTGGCCAGTAGAGAGCATATAATTATGTAGTATGTTGTACTGTGCAAAATGGAAAGGGATGGTCATTGTCTCCTCAATAGGCTAGGGGCAAAATGTGAGTGATCTTCATAATACAAGCACATCCTATACATCAGTTGCTTAAAGCACCACAGAAATATAGAATTAAAAACAAATTTACCAACATACGAGATTAGCACAGCATTAGAATGCCAGAAACAAATTTCTACTTGCAACTTTTCCTTCATAGTCACGAAGAAACACAAAGTATACACCTGAAGACCTATGAAAATACAGAGGTCAATGTAAAATACTAAAATTGCCACTAGAGGCATACCGGTAGTCAGAATCATCCTAAAGTCGTCATCGTCCGTTGTCAACATCACATAAATACACTTGCTAAATTTAGTAAAGATCCTGCAAACGGTTTGGGAGATACAGCCATGGGCGCAAAAAAAAAAAACTGCCACTAGGAGGCGCCACAGTAGTCCAAATCGTCTGAAAATCATTGTCAGCTGTCTTCCTTATAGTAAGCACATACACGCCAATTTTCACAATCATCCTTTGAGCGGTTTGGTTGATAGAGGGGTGGACGCAAAAATACAGACTCGAAAACAGTAAAAATGGCCACTAGGTGGCGCAAACTACGTCGAATCCATCTGAAAACAGTAGGATAGCGTCATCTCACTAATAGGTGCCTACATACCAAATTTCATGAAAATCCGTTCAGGACTTTTGAAGATACAAAGGTAAGCGTAAAAAACTAAAATTGCCACTAGGGGGCACACCGGTAGTTGGATCCATCCGAAAGTTCGCACATGCCATCCCATTCATGAATGGAACATATGTGCCAAATTTCATGAACGTATGTCAAAGGGTTTTGGAGATAGAGCAGCGGACGCCGGACGCCGCCCGGACGGACGGACGGACAGAGATGACGGCATAATGCGTCCACATATAAATATGTGGGCGCATAAAAATCAAATCGTGTTTACCTATTATTTGAAGCATGAATGTGTGTGTGTGTGTGTGTGTGTGTGCGTGTGCGTGTGCGTGTGTGTGTGTGCATGTGACTGTATACTTATTGAACAAATACTTAAAAAGAACATCATAGATGTTTACCTTTGGTTAACATGCATGACCAATGTGCGGTGACATGATAAAACAAGCCTTGTCACTAGATAGCAACAGGGTAGATTGTGACCACCATTCTGTCAAATTGCCGCTGTTGTGCAGGGAGATAATCCAACGATTCACACAAAAAATGTCCAACATCTCGAAATGTCCGTCAACGTGATCCTCTTACACACCAGGAACAGAAAATGCGTCGAGCGAAAAACGGTTTGTGCTAAAGAGGTTAACGGAGAATGCTTTTATTCAGCTCAGTTACCCTCCAGTACTCACCTGACTTGTGTGAGGGGCCAACTCTTTGAACAGCACCTGTAGTTGCTCCACTTGTACACACACCTTTTCACCCGCTAGTTTACGCTCATCGTTGTTCTTAAACGACAACTTCCTGCGAAGGGAAATGAAGAATTTCGGCTCCAACAGACGTCACTACCATCTTAATGAAACCAAGAGGGCAGAGCAGTGGCAACAAAACAGTGCTCACAGATTGCAGCCACTACAGACACGTGTTCCGCTAGGAGAGAAATTTTGTTTAAGACCAACTGCCCTAAAAAACTGGTCACAACTTGTTCCTCACTTAAATGAGAAGTCACCTGTCGTGACAAGACAGCTGCTCCAAAACCCAGAAACCAAATATAATTTGAGTTAGTTAGTAGATACTAATTCCACCATAACTGTAAGTGGTATAAACCTTATTAAAGTTAATTTATTACAGAGGGCCAATTTGTAGCAGCTTTAACCAAATAGTCTGTTGCAAAACATTTTTCAAAACACCGCAGTTGGTTAAGCGATACCTTTTTCAGTTTCATTTTCTAAGTAAAATCGGTCAAGTCATGTTACTAATTCATACTCTAACTAAACTTTTAAACTCACCTACAACAAAGTTTAAGACAAACAATGTAACACTGTGTTACATTAGGAAACAGTCTGACACAGTCTGCACCTTACAATATTTTATTCCCTAACACTTCACAGAGTACTGATGAATTTGTAACAGTTGGCAGCTATGCTTTTAACAAATTAAGGATCGCACTCGCAACTGTGGCAATCCAAAGAAATTAGATTAGCCAATCAAATGTCAAAATCTTACTTGTTTGGTCCAATCAAACACTTGAGATAGCTGGTGAGTATTTGCCTTTGTATCTTCAACATTAGAGAGTCAAAGAAGCACTCCCTCAGGTGAACAAAGTCCTGACAGTAATCCTCCACCGTGATGCAAATGGTTTCGATGGCGTCGTCCGTGTCCAGCCAGTTCCTGCTGACCAGCTCTTGCAGGTGTGACCTCAGGTCAAGTACCACCTCTTCCATCAGATAGGTCTCACTGTTAGTACAAATATATGTTTGAGTTAATATCCTGGGCATTTAAACTGAGAAATAAAGTTAGAAACTAGGTGAAGTTAAGCTGAATACATGAATACAAAAGGGAAATGCTGGAAAACCAGGGAACCGATGCACGATTAACTAAACATAATACATTTAACCAAACGGATACAGTGATTATTAATCCGATCTGCTGTTGCGGCCCTTTTTGTTGAACCTGTTAATATAGATACAAACAATAAAAAAATTTAAAACATCGTTACTATAAGCAGAAATTATAAGACCTGCAAGTCTGGTTAGGTCTCGCTTTAAAAATTTGTAAGTGGCATTTGCGACCTGAAAATGCTAGTTGAAATTTTGGCCAAATCACACTTAGTTGCATATGTGCGTGTTGGGCATTGCAACTCCTGTGAGCCGAGTCACATCCTCAAAACACCCCAACAACGTTTTTAGTCGAACAAGGAAGTACGGGTGCCTGGAATCTGTGTGTGCAAATTGAATTTCAAAATTGTGAGCTGGGATTTAGACCAGGTCGCAAACACCGAAGCAAGGTCTGCTGGTGGTTTCTTTCATAAGGCAATAGGGCAACTCAGGTACTGTAATCCATTCTAGGCACTGAATTTTTAACAGTTTCCAAAATAAACTAGGCAGGTTTCCGTAGAGCTCTGGCTACTCAGCCAACATGATGGGCTTTATGACAAAACGACTTGGCATAGAATAGATGTTTTTAAAACTAAATACGGTACAGGCCAAAAGTAATCGGACAACTCCCCCGTCAAAATGGGTAATAACCCACCATGATCTACCACAATGGGTCATTCTTGTTACTTCAACAGTGAACTGTGCTTAGCCATCATGACAGACAATTCCTCTTGCATTCAGCCATCACATCGGTAATTCTGGTTCTATCAACCTGGATATTTTTGGCGTGTACTACACTAACATCAACCCCTAGCCAAAGACTTTGATTACAATTAAGCTACCAAATGGTGGGCAGAATTTCAGTAAATCACCATGCACAACAGCATTTCAGAGATTTTGACAAAAAGGAACCAAAATAAGAGCTGATTCTTAATGTACCATCAATCAAACGAATTTTAGTCTAGCACTGCGACAATTTCTGCGTAATGTACAGTTCATTCACGACAGATAACTACAGTAAGGTGCACGATTTCACATTTTTTGTCCCATATCTACCAATCTCACCCCTGAGAACCGAGCCTGTCAAACTCATTCTGCATACTGCTGAACTGACGCTCAATTTCCTGGTCATCTCTGTCTTCTTTGACGAATTTGTCCTTCAATTGTGCCACAAAGTTCTTGAACGATTCGCAATTGTTCACATTGGCAATCTGAAATTGAACCCAACGTTGTTCACATTGCTCCACTAGAACAGCTCAGAATAGATCTTAAAGCGAAGTCACAAAAATATTAGGACGGTAAAGTTTCTTTAAGTTAGAACCCAATATGGCGGGACAGTAAAATTTTAATCGAAATTTTCAACAAGAGTAAACGAGAAGACAATTCTACTTGACTATTTGAAAATTTCATACGCTACCTGTCATGAATAAATACAAGATGAAATTTTAAACATTTTTGGTAATACACAGAGATTTTGAAAATGCAAAAAATGACAATTTTGGCCATTATAGTAATATTTCTTCCAATTTAAGGAAACTTAACCGTAATGCTTATAAAGTATATATGGCATGTTCAACCAGCATTCAATGATGAAGCTCCATATTAGCTAAAATAAAATTAATCTTCTTTAAGAAGATATATTATTGGGGAGTGACTACATTCAGTACACTCTAAAGCCAGAAATTTAACAGTGTGTTGATAATCACTTACTGAATTGAATTGCAACAGTTTCAGGATCTTCATTGTCGATTAACAAAAACAAAGTAGAAAATTCCTGACAAAGAAAGCGTGAAACTAAAAGTCACACCTAACCAATAATTCCCCACAAGGAGAGCACCAAATTTAAGCTAAAACTCACTCCCAACCACATTATACTGAAGATAGTTGGAAAAATCTTGTATCAACCTTACTGTTCCATGATCACTCAAATTATAACTCAAGCAGCATTACTGTAGCAGACAGACCAGATCTTCCATCAACCACCAAACTTATTACGGTTAAAAGAAACTTCGGTAAGCGATAGTTTCGGAACAGAGCTGGTTAGCTACAGAATAATCTTAATCATATTTAACTTTGCAACATGTTAAACTAGTGTTTTACCTTCAGTTGTTTCTCTTTTATTTCATTTTTTCTTAATTTTCTAACTATTTAAACTACTGTTAATACATGTATATGTTTCTTTTAAATAGTATGTATTAGCCAGGACCTTGTTGAAAATAAGTGCGGCATTACCAGAAAATATTTTTATCTACACTACCCAGTTTACCATTATGATACAAGATTGAGCTAAAAAATCTTGACAATTAAGATGTCATCTCAACTCAGCTGGCAATGGTAACAATGCAGATGACATCATGCTACTGTCATAGTAACTAGGGTGATGACATCACAAACTGTAATCAAAAGTTATGGCAACAGAACATGACAGTTTAAGAAGAAGGCAGGGCAGGACAGTTCCCATGCATGAGAGAACAAGCAGGGTAAGTAACAAGTTAGGAAAAAATGGGGATTAAATTAAAAAGTTCAAGGTGCGTAGAAATAGGAAAAACACAACATGAAAAAGCTATGAGTGAGTATGATTTGAGAAAATCACTGAACTGCTCACATAAAGGTAATCAGAGAATTTGAAAACAAATAAATGGTAAAATAGACAGATATTGTAGTTGATAATATAAACGCTAGAAGAACTACAGATAGTTGTACAGCCAACAATGAAAACATAGCTCTAAAATGATAAATTTAAATTTGAATTCGTGAGCAGAAATTGAATAATTGATCTTGTATCTCTATCTTTCATAATGTGACGAAGGGTAACATTGTGTTAAAACTGAAATTCTTGCAAAGTAAACACTGCTAACTTAGCTTTCACTTTATTCTTTAAGTAAAAAATGATACTAATTGGTAGCAGATATATTCTGCTTTCAAGAATGACGTAGGCTTGAACTTACTAAAGTAGGCAAAGCAAGTTAATCAATATTCCGTAACTAAAAATACTAGGCAAGAAACAGAACTTCCTGGTACGTGAAACACAAAACACTTCTGAAATTTAAGGCTTATGTAGGGTAAACATTGTGGCAACAAAATTCAAGAATAGTCCATACAAAATCCACGTGACGCAAGTGAAGCAAGAGGCCTTTGCACAGAGACATCTACGTTCAGGTAAATCACGTGGGTTCCTATCACACAAGAACACCCCCGTGCTCATCAACTGCTTTCTGCTCTAACTTTATTCAGATGTCAAAAGGAGGACGGTCTCTTAATTTATTAGCACCACCTATTGAATATCTAGCTGAATATGTTAAGCTGCCCATAACAGTCGAACAGTCAGCAAATATCTACTGAAGACGATTTACTTTAAATTTATTTGTCACAACTAGTACTTCTATGTACAGTAATACCTATGTATAGTATAAGTGTATATTAAGGCCCATGTGCCTATATCTGAAATAATGTGTTCTATCAAATAAAAAATTACTCAAGACTTCAATCTGTACATAGATACAGGTACCTAGTAAGCTTCAGTTATAGGCACAAGTGGCTATTTTTTATCCATAAACAAGCTTTAAACTGGATGTTTTTGCATGTATTTTGTAAAACAACTGTAGAGTCTTTCATTTACACAGATTGTTTAAATGACTACACAGCAACTTTAACTGTTTTGTAATCGAAAAGTCAAACCTCACTATTTCACAATTTTGCTCTTAGTTTTACCCAAGACATCAGCCCACTGGCGATTCATGTGCTTAATTTCAGATAAACACACAGCTTCATGTCAAGGCCTGTGGATCTTAATGCACACTAACATAGTAAAACTGGAATGAACATTTAGAAAACTCCTAAAATGCATTACAATTAAAGTTAAAAAGAACGACAATCTCATTACTTGGTGATAAAAAAAGATCAAAGAAACTGTCTAACAAAATGATGCCACAGAAGTCTTTGGCACTTCCCTATTACATCAAATTATAAGACTAATAACCAAGGCACCACAAAAATGCAACACTGAAAGACATCAATTCAGCTGAGCTGAAAATTGCAACAAAGCTGATGACATCACGTCAATATACGATGACATCACACAAAAAATGATGACATCATTCACTGTAGTCACAAAACATGGCAACCTCTCATGGAAACAACAACAACAGAAATGGAAGAGAAGATGGGGCACAAGAACTGAGTATTGAATCCTAAAGAAAGAGCATATGCCGGCACAGGTAAGATGACATTGTTTACCACTGCATGCCAAGAAAAATGTTTAAATTCTGAACCTTAAATTTCAAATCACTCAATGGCCAAACATAAAACATTTCCAGAAGTATCACTGAAAGACATCATTGCAACAAAGCTGATGACATCATGGAAATACACGATGACATCACACAGAAGACGATGACATCACTCATTGTGGTCACAGAACATGACAACCTCTCATGGAAACAACTACAACAGGGATGGCAGAGAAGAAGACGCAAAAGAACTACCAGTATTGTATCCTAAAGAAAGACTATATGCCGGCACAGGTAAGATGACTTTGTTTAATACTGCATGCCAAGAAAAATGTTCAAGTTCTAAAGCTTAAATTTCAAAAAACATTACTTTCAAGATGTCTGGATAAGCATGAAAGGATGAAGGAAGTTTTAGATCTTCACACTCAGGTCAGGTGTTAATCATCCTTAATGTATGTTTCTGGGTCAGGATAACTACTAAATCTGCTGTCATTCAGGTCTAAATGATAATTAAAAAAAGACATGAATGCATTGAGCAGAACTGTGCTCCTGGTACCCACAGACATACACTAAAGAATTTCTTTGGAATGCAGGAAGATTTGGGAACATCAACTGTCAAATATAATACATCAATACTTAATGAAATTTGGCAAGTAAAGAAAAACAAACAAACCTATGCTGTAATAATACTGTGATTTACAACAAAAACTTAAAAATGAAAAAAGAATGAATTAGAACAAAAAAAAAGAAATGGCTCAATCAGGTAAACAGGAACTCACTGTGAAAAGACACTGATTAGCAGAACAGTGATCCTGGTACCCAGAGACATACACTACAGAATTTCTTTGTAATGCAGGAAGATAATTTGTGCAACATCAACTGTCAAAATATAATACATCAATGAAATGTGGCAAGTACCTTACTATTTGAAAATACAAAAACAAACAAATCTATGCTGTAATACTAATGTGAATTTACAAGAAAAACTTAAAAATGAAAAAAGAATGAACTAGAACAAAAGAAAAAGAAATGGCTCAATAAGGTTAACAGGTACTCACAGTAATGTGAAAAGACACTGATTAGCAGAAAAGACATGACATTGAAGGACATAAAGCTTTGCTTCAGAAACAAAGATTGTGAAGTATCAAAAACAAATTACGGAAACAGCAGACAAAACAGGAAGTTTTCAAAAAGGAGGAGAGCAAATGGATCCAAGGTAAGTAAATGCCTGCTTGATGATATTAACAGGTACGCAGAAACGTGCATACTCTGACAAGGCTCAGTAGAAACATTTTGATAATAATGAAAAAATGTTGTTCATTGTTCATTTTATTACAGCTAGAAATCTACTAAAAAGTTGGTCACAACGAAATTCTCCACAGCTGCCCCGACTGTTGGTGTAGCACCCGACTGTGTGAAAGGTTGAAGGAAGCTTTAGATCTTCACACGGAGGTCAGGCAGTTGTCTTCCTTGGTGTTTGTTTCTGGGTCAGGATGATCACTAAATCTGCTGCCATTCAGGTCTAAGCGATAATTAAATAAAGACATGAATGCAATGAGCAGAACTGTGCTCCTGGTACCCACTGACAAGACACTTGAGAATCTCTTGGAAATGTGAAAAAAATAGCAGTGTCATCTATCTTGATTACTCAAATCACAGAAATGGCCAACTTTGTAGTACTCAGAAAATACAATTGGAAAAGGGAATCATGTGGCATTGGAAAATCACAAGAGAAGATGAAGAGAATACGTTATAGAAACATTTGCAAAAATAATTTTGACGATTATTTGTTAAAATGAATATGAACAAAACAGCGGAAGAAGTGCCGAAAACAAATATACCAAAGGCAAATTAACAGTTCAGCTGCATCAGGCTAACAGGTACTCATAGCAATGTGATAAGACACTGATAAGCAGAACATAATGGCCTGGAATCTTTTGATCAGAAGAAACCAACTAGAAACACTCAACATTGAATTGTGAAGACTCAAAAGTACAGCCAGAGAAAAAAGAACCGACCACAACAAATCAACGGGAAGTACACACCCTATCATTTTTCTGGTAAATATGCACTCGTGAATAAGTGAAAAGACATCAACTGACTGTAAAAGCCACAATTTCGGTGAAAATAGTTCTCCTGTATGTCAACACGTTTTCA
>NMRA01000366.1:0-14336 GCA_002633005.1 Phoronis australis | reverse complement strand
TACTCAGGTAAGGGTCATATACTCAGGTAAGGGTCATATACTCAGGTAAGGGTCATATACTCAGGTAAGGGTCATATACTCAGGTAAGGGTCATATACTCAGGTAAGGGTCATATACTCAGGTAAGGGTCATACTCACATTTTTATCAGCTTGTAGGGAGTTGTTCATCCATTCGTCAAAGTTCTTCTTCATGTTGCTCAAGTACCTGAATACAGTAAAGCAGATTAGAAACACTATTTCTTCAAAATATCAAAATTTTACGTGAGGCATGTAAATAATTACTCTGTTATTAAGTTAACCGAAAGACACTTTAAATGTGTTTGCGTACAAATCATAAATTCATTGACCAAATAACTTTTTAACTCCGAAACAACTTTTACGAACATCAACTCGAAAGCAGTTTTATTGACAACTTACTGATTCTCTAGGCTGGTGACTTCTTTAGGTGGCAACAGAGGGCCTAACTGTTGAACGTCTATTTTAAGGGTGAAGTGTCCCATCATGTCCTTTCCACTGTAAAATAAGAGATTCAACATGTTAGTACTATCTGGTACAGGGCCCTCAATCACCTGAGGGGAAAGGTGCCTGTGCCTTCTGAGAGGGTATTTTTTTGGGGATGAGCGCGAAATTCTACCTACCCCTCCCCCAATCACAATCAATAGCACCCTCCACCCCTGCTGCAAGCCTTAATAGGCTCTGCCTAAAGTATCTAAAGCTCACTTTTGTGCTCTTTTAATTTGTGAGAGCTACAAGCAGAGGAAATTTCCAATCACTTGTCCAGGGAAAATTTTGGGCCTCATGGGGGATTTTCAATGATTTTTCAATATTTTTCAGACTAGGGGAAGCGAGGGCCTGTGGTAACAACAGGAATTGCTTTGGTAAGAGTCAATGACCTTGGATCATCTTTTTCCAAAGACTAAATGATAATCTCCACTTATCTGTCACTAAAACTGAACTTCTCGTAACAAAAAGAATCAACAGGATACGACAACTGAAAACAACATGATGACAAGAATAATTTACTCACTCGTAGTTATTGAGCCAAGACAGCAAAGTAACAATTTCATTTCCCTCCAACACATCTTCAATCAGACGGCACACCTAGTTAGAGATAATGAAGTATTAATTGGCAGCCAGATCAAACCATAATATTTCCACAAAAGACTTTCATAGCCCAGTCACCATTGCCACACAATGGCCTCTTTTAGCTGATTAGCTCCTTAAAGATGTTTAATATTCACCATTTAAGGCACCAAAGACATGACTGAACTCAAACCAATGATCAAAACATTTCCACTCATGTTCTCAAAACCACCAACTCTTATGGCGACGGTTGACAAGACTGGAGTACATTAAAAAGACGCCAATCTACAATGCTTGTAAAAATCAATGAACATGACAGACTGTTTCCTTGTGTGCACAGGGAGATGCCCTACAGAGTCGTGTGTGGCCAGATCACGTGACCAATTAATATAAAGGTCAAACTTACGTGAGTTGAAATGGACCTGTGATACATATCCACGTAACACTTGCCTATGTCATAATCAGGCGGGAATACAGCTGGGCATAATGTCTGGAGAAAAAGAAGTGATCAAAATGTGTTACTGGGTGTCTGCGTTACCATATATAAAACTTGCTTGTGATGTACAATTTCAAACGTGTCAAGACAACTGTACCACAAACAGGATGGTTTGGTTACATACAAGTGAACTTTGACAATGACAGATGTTTGTTGCTTTGAGATGTAACGGCATTATATCAAAAGCAGCAAACAAAATGAGAATGTTGTTCAGCGGTGATGCTGACGGAGATAGGACCTTTTACTATCCAAATACAGAGCGTTGATTAAATGAGGGCTCTGTGTGACTAGTTCCCGAACTCACACTCCATTACAGCTGAACTAGCATAGCACCACTTAGAATTTTGAGCGTCTTCATTATGTATGCATGCATATTTGCGAATATGCTCATTTTCCCCAAATGGGAAAAGCACACCCTTTAGAAGAATACATTCATTGCTATTTACTCAGCGGAGCTCGAGACATTGAAGACAATTGGAAGATTGCTTGGCGGGTTACCTTGGCAACTCTGATATCTTCCACCACCTGTTGTCGAAGGAGTTCAAGGTGCTTAACGAGCCACATTTTGTCCGACTCACGGAAATCTACTTGACTGCTCTGTATTCTAGAGACGACAAAGGAACAGTATGGAACCACATGACCAACACTATCATATATTACCTTACTCACAGTAACACATTAAACCTTGCATGTTAAATACTTGATGTAGTTTACTTCTCACTGCTCACTAAAGCACGCATTCAATGACCTGTATTGTGAGCCTGGCGTCCACACAGTCTACGAGATTTCCTGTTCTAGTTGCAACACGCTGGTCGGGTAAACCAATCGCCAGCTTTTCAAACTTTTAAAGTCCAGAGATAGAAGCTTTTCTGATAAATTACTGTTTGTTAGGCACACTTTAATAAACAATACATTTAATATATTATGAATTTTCAAGTCTTGTTTGTACTTGTAGGTAAATGTGATGCCTCACAAGCACAAGAGTACACATGAAGCACTGCTATTTGGAAATAATATGACGTAATATTTAGACAGGGCGAATCAAAATAAACACATTAAGTGATCACAAACTCCAAACAATTAGATCAAACTTTGTGGGTACAATATTTTCCAGTAACAACATAGCAATGTCCTTTAACAGAAAACAAGGTACAGTACAGGGCAAAAGCAATCAGATAAAATACTGTTCCTCCTCATGATGGCCAACTCCATTAGCAGCAAAAATGACTGGTAATGACCTTTTTGGCAGCAAAATTCTAATGGTAGAATGAGGTGGCCAGCTCACTAACGTTCCTCCTAATTTCTCTTCATTCTCAATCATGAGGGAAGACTACGCTAACGATGAATTTGGCTTCCGCCCAGCCCTCATGTTGGGGAATTCCAGCTCATTTTGTTTGAATACCTTGGGTGGATACTTTATGAAAAGTGTGTTGAAATATCACACTCTGCTAGCTTGCACCACCATCACAAGTGACACTTCACTGTTCAGAGTCACCAGAAATGTCACCAGTGACCAGTTTGTAAGCAGTTCTTTAATACAATAGCAACTAACGCAAACAATGTTGCTTACCCTGCATTACACGGATAAAGACACAATACTCACCTTGTCAATACAGCCTGCTCCAAAACATTCATGCATTTCTTTCGCCAACATTTAGGTCTTCCCGGAGGAATAAATCCTGTCTGTTCCTTGCGTCTTACTTGAGCTTTGTCAGTTCTGGAAATTAAGACCTTTTAAATTATAATTATATCAGACTATGATTTCCTGAAAAAAACGCCTAAAATGAGTGGAGTTAAAGACTTGCATCACTTTGCATAGTGTCAGTGATGCGGCGGCGGCACTATCATTAATTATAACAACACGACTCATGAAAAGTATACCATGTACTACAGCATAAGGAACAACAGATGTCATTTTTGCATATATCCAAAGAAAAGGATTCATAGACATTGCAGCCTGGATAGACAGCCACTTACAACAGCAAATGACAAAAAAAAACTCAAAATGAGAGCCCTGACATAGTACTATTCCTTACAAACTAAAAACCATAAGTTTACGAAAATGTACAATGACATGTTCCAGTTTTCAGAGTAAAAAGAAACACCTTAGGTGTTAAAACAGCAGTGAACCCACGTTCCGTCCATTAACTTTTGATTTAGATGAAATATACTGCTATATAATTGGTCTCTGCTTGTTCCTTACTCAGATAAGAAATGAATTCTGGGTTTGTAAAGATATGACAGTTTGTTATGCCCTGAGACAACGTTGACGTGGCATGACAGGCCAAGTTGTACAGCCTGATCTCGATGACTAATAACGAAGTGTCAGTTATATTGAAGCCTTGAAATCATCTCCAACTTAACTTGGGAACAATTTAACCCTTATCCTGCTGAGCCTCTATTCAGACTTCTTTCCCTGTGTGCTGAGCTAAGTAGGTCACCACTACTGCTGTGCACTAAGCTGTTATGGAGGTCACCCAGACTAATGACCTAACAATTTTAAATTGGAAATTTGAAGGGGAAATATTAAGTTAACAGAAAGGAAGTCAACACAAAACTTGTGCAGAATTTAATGGAGATTTTCACCATGTGTAAGTCTTTATCATAGCCTTGGTGAAAGCAAACTGATCCACTGTCATCCTTTCCCGTATGGCTCCAGCCATGTAATGAAACTATGTGTCTACACTTACATAAACCTGCCAATATCTCCCAAACTAGTAATCACAGCCATATGGTTTAAATTGGAGAACTGTAGAGGAAACTGTGAAGTATGGAATACTGGTGGTCACATACCTAAACAACTTTCCAGGGCTCTTACAATTTCTGAATGAAAATCACTAGTGTCCTGGGGTGAGTGCACTCTCCTAGCGCAGCCCAGCTGTAACTTATTATAGTCGATTGAGTACACCCAACGCATTTTAATAGGATAATTGGCATGTCGGCTGACCTCGCCTAGCGCAGGATAAGGGTTAAGACATATGTTCTTGGTAAAAGGTTCAAATCGATTGTTTCTTATGTTGGAAGGCCGGTAAATTATTGCTTAGAATTCCAAGATGAAAAATTTGTATAGGTGAATTATCCTAATTTGGATGTCTCACATATCTCACCTTTCCTCTCGTTCAATGATCCTTAGGGCAGTGACAATCATCGTCGGCTCTTTCCTCACTGTCTGTAGGGTGCGCTGCAGTATTAACCACAGCTGTTTGGACAATTTGTCATTCAGCGATGGAATATCCTTGAAATACTGGTTCACCATCTGAAGAGAACGTTCAGTCAAACAAAGTTCATTTTGAATTATTCTTTGCTGATAAAAGGATACTAAACTTCGAGATTACAAATCGTTTTCCCACAAATACAATACAACGAAATGAAACTTTTTTTGAATTTTCGAGAGTACATTTGATTTATAATGCAACAAGTAAAAATGAAGTTCAATTTTCTGAAATGATTGATTGATTGTAACCTTAACTAACAGTAAAATGTCTCAATTAGGAACAAAAGAAATTTTAAATTATATTGCTGAAGAACTCAAAACTGCATGAAAAGCTATTTGATGACGGTGTTTTCGCAAAATACAAATCACGTTATACATTACAAGAGCAACGCGGAGCGTTGAAATGCGCCCACAATTGCACCGCATACGGTATCCTTCTAGGGTTGTTTATTGGTACCATAAAGTGGCCAGTAGAGGGCATACTTTGCAAAATGGAAAGGCATGGTCATTGTCTCCTCAATAGGCTAGGGGCAAAATGTGAGTAATCTTCATAATACAAGCACATCCTATACACCAGTTGCTTAAAGCACCACAGAAACATAGAATTAAAAACAAATTTACCAACATACNGTCAACCGTCCTCTACATAGTAAGCACATACATGCCAATTTTCACAATCATCCTTTGAGCGGTTTGGTTGATAGAGGGGTGGAAGCACAAAAGCAGACTCGAAAACAGTAAAAATGGCCACTAGGTGGCGCAAACTATGTCGAATCCATCCGAAAACGGCAGGATAGCGTCACCTTACTACTAGGTGCCTACATACCAAATTTCATGAAAATCCGTTCAGGACTTTTGAAGATACAAAGGTAAGCGTAAAAAACTAAAATTGCCACTAGGGGGCACACCGGTAGTCGGATCCATCCGAAAGTTCGCACATGCCGTCCCATTCATGAATGGAACATATGTGCCAAATTTCATAAATGTATGTCAAAGGGTTTTGGAGATAGAGCAGCGGACGCCGGACGTCGGACGGACGCCGCCCGGACGGACGGACGGACGGACGGACAGAGATGACGGCATAATGCGTCCACATATAAATATGTGGGCGCATAAAAATCTCTAATTTAGGTCATAAATATGACCGACAAGTGAAATTTTGTTTTTAATTATCATTTTTCCATGAACCATATGCAACACCAAAATCAACACTTTTACATGTGCTCCTACTATCTGACAGTTTGAAATATTGAGTGGATTCACATTTTGGCAATTATTTCTGTAGGAATATTGGTGCAGTTTTGGCACGAAATTTGACAAAATCAAATTCCTTTTCCCTACATTGTTCCCTAAACTGAACAATCTTTACCGTACAGCAACTCGAACAGTGTACATAAAATCATTTGAAAGTATTAGACAAAATGCAGTTTCTCTGCCATGAAGCAAAAATAGTAGAAATGACTCGTCAGTGCAGCACTGATTGTTTTCCATCAACATTCCAGTAAATTCCGTATCATTCTCAGTCAAGATGGACAGCTAATACTAAATGTGTTCCACTTATGCCTCATCATTATAATGGGAAATTACCTTTGACATGTACTATACTATAATAATATTTGAAACATCAATAATGCTTACATTTTTATCGGTGGGGCTCTGCTGCTTGAACACTTCAAAAAGCAGGTCGTCACGTGACGCCTCCAGGTCCATTAGTCCTTTGTGGGCGTGGAGAAGCTTGCCTTCGTTGATCATCTCCTCGGTACGCTTCACCGTCTCCGGCACAGTGAAAATGTGTTTAAGGTTTTCAACAGCTGCGGCAAGCTAGAATGTGACGGAATACCAACAATATTCTTGACATTCGAGAGACAGAAATATTTCAGCTTCAGTAACTGAAAAATCAAGTACGCATCAACTATAATCGTCTGTCAAGACCAGTGTTTTTGAATAAAAGTGGAAATTTGATGGAGAATAGATGGGGATGTGCAACTTTCCTGACACTGTTGAGAGAGAGAAATCAAATAAAACAGCAGGATTGAGTGACCAGCATAGGAATAGGTCGCTAGTGGCTGAGCACAGAGTCATTTGTTCACAACTTATATCCTCAAAGTAACCTGGTTTCATTAATAAAACTTGTCAGAACTGTCTCACTACACTATGGTGCACAAACAATCTATACCCTCACTACAGCACACAAACAATCTTTACTCTTACTACGAAAAAGTCTCTGCCCTTACTATAGTGCACAAACAACCTTCACCCTTGCTATGGGCAATTATGACTCACCTGAGAATGACGCAAGTTCTCCACCCGAATTTCTGCAAGGGTCACATTCAGCTCAGATATTTCTTTGTAAACACTGTCAACATCATCCAAGCTAAAATCAAATACAAACCATACCATTAGACTAGCCTGAAACAAAACCTAGTTGATAAGAACAACTGTTGAATCCTTAAGGTAGGTGGATACACAAAAAAATAAATTTTGACTGTTTTTTACATTTTCATATCATCCTAATCTTTAATTCTTGATGCACAGTATACTGAAGAAAAATAAAATCATTCTGAAAATCCAAGTTGTTTTTTTAGCTATATTTGACCAAGCCTCGGTATGTCATATGGCTTGAGTGCTCACCAGCTCAGTGATTGACAACTGGGGCGGAGCTTATATACAAGGACACTAGCTCTAATCTAACCCTGTCAACAAGCATTGCGTAACCGGGCAATCGAGAGTGATGTACCAGTTGATATTGGTGTTGTAGCAGGACCAAGAATAAAACAATTCTATTTTTGACCATGTGAAAGTTAGTAGTGAAATGGTGAACTAGCTCCTGTTCCGAGCCTGAGCCTGTTTGTCTATCTGCAAAAAAATTAAGTTGAGTACGCCAAGCCCTACCGAAGCCATCACTGCACTCAGCTTGAGGAGTCCGTGCAGAAATTGTGCATGTATAAGAGAAGTCGGTAATATAAGGTCAGTTGTCTTGTGAGAGGACGCTGAGTGTCGACGTGGGTGGTGTTGCACGATTCGGTGAGAGTGCATACACGCGCTGTGAAGATAAGCCCCGCGCGCGACACATGGACAACTACATGCCGTCAGAGTAGAGTCTTCGCAGATAAACCGTGCTTCTGTGCTGGGAACGTGCCGTGGAGAAACTAGGCTGTCAAACCGAGAGGATTTTTAACTTGCCACTGGCCGTAACCCAAAGAATTAGAGAAATGACCCAGTGTTCAACATAACAAAAAATTTTCTAGTGCATAGATTCAAACGTAACCCTGAATTAAAACTCATGATATTATAAGATTTTAGAGGAAAGCAATATAAGAAACTTTAGTAACTTGAGAATCTCACCCAAGCGGCGCTATTTGCGCAGAAAGTGATATTTTCTTATCCCAAAGTCCATTCCGGGTACAGGCACGTAAAAATGTTGAACCATTACTATGAAAGTAGTTCTTTATCCTCGTCGCCAATATTGTTATGTAGNTAACCCAAAGAATTAGAGAAATGACCCAGTGTTCAACATAACAAAAAAATTTCTAGTGCATAGATTCAAACGTAACCCTGAATTAAAACTCATGATATTATACGATTTTAGAGGAAAGCAATATAAGAAAATTTAGTAACTTAAAAATCTCACCCAAGCTGCGCTATTTGCGCAGAAAGTGATATTTTCTTATCCCAAAGTCCATTCGGTACAGGCACGTAAAAATGTTGAACCATGACTATGAAAGTAGTTCTTTATCCTCGTCGCCAATATTGTTATGTAGGCAGTTACGCGGCGATTTGATATAACACATATATTGGTTGATGATAATATTGGAATACTAACAAATAGGCCTGTGTAATATTGTTAGAGAGTCTTTTACAAACTGAGTGGAGAGTTCAGATGAATCGTATAAACAATCAAGACATGGTGGTCGGCACACCAGTACAGCAGACAATAGATCAACGCTAAGCTCCGCCCACGTGACAGCCATATTTGTTTTGGTTGTCTGTCGTGCATCACAAGTTCGAAAAAATGATTAAAATTACGCTGTAAACAAACAGGTATGTCACATTTTCTAAATATGAAGTAAATATCAACCATATTTGTTTTGGTCGTCTGTCGTGCATCACAAGTTCGAAAAAATGATTAAAATTACGCTGTAAACAAACAGGTGTGTCACATTTTCTAAATATGAAGTAAATATCAGCTTTATTTCTAGTACTTCAATAAAAATTGGAACATAATGACCACGCATTCTGAACGAAATTTGATCTCAAGTGGCAATCGATGACCGCTTAACTTCAAAGCCGTTTTTCTCGGCTCGTGATTTCATGATAGTGACACGATTCTCGGGCCTATTTTTCTACAACACGTGGGTCAATTTTAACGAAAGTTGCAAATTTGAAATCCTCTTGGACTGAAGTAAACTCGTGTGCCAGGGTTTTTTGATAAATGGACCAGATTTTTAGTTATTAGACGGAAAGTGACCAAATGACAAAAAGTGGCGTGCTTGCCCCAACTCACACACAAAAAATGCCACAAAATCAAGATCATAATGATTTTGTACATATATTTGGTATGGATAAGTAGAATATTGCGTAAGGAAATAGTTGATGATGATCCCTGTGCATTTTGAAAAAGAAATCGAGGTAAAATTGGATTTGTTGAAAATTAAGAAATACGATTTTTTAAAAAAACGAAC
The DNA here is from genome assembly GCA_002633005.1 of Phoronis australis. Classification (NCBI taxonomy): domain Eukaryota; kingdom Metazoa; phylum Phoronida; family Phoronidae; genus Phoronis; species Phoronis australis. The sequence goes on along the minus strand of NMRA01000366.1, from coordinate 4,861 downwards.
CACAAAAAAAAAATTTTTCTTCGATTTTTGTCACTTTCAGAGTCATGTCTAACTAGTTAAAACTCCCTTTTTACTCATTTTAGTTAGGAACCTGGAGATTTGATCAGTGTATACACCTACCTTAAGCATGCCTGGTTTGAAAAATTGAAAGGAAGTAACCCAAGAACTTTTTGGACTACATCACATCCGAATTGAGTCCCGCTCGTTGCTAGCAAACGTCACGGTATCCTCATCTCTAATATTATTAATTCCGTCTCATCTCAAAAACATAGAGCTGAGAGTCATCGTTGTGTATACAAATTTCCCTTCCCCCTGATTAAGCTGCGTCAACTGGGGGCCTTAATGAAAACTCCACAGTGTCGACGGACGTTTGTAAAATATCAAAGGTCCAAGGTCCACCGTTCAAGAAATTCGAACCACCCCCTGCGCAATGCTCTGGCAACGGACCTGGTGTGTGTGTGTGTGTGTGTGTGTGTGTGTGTGTGTGTGTGTGTGTGTGTGTTGGTGTAGGTGAACGTTATTAGCCGAGATTGCTGTACCAAATAACTTTTTTTCACGAGACCAGAGTTCTCGGCACAGCGCTGCAGAGAGGCGAGTTCCGTAACGGGAGTTTCTTGCGAGTTTGGCGACTGAGACCACGCAACAACACCAGAAATGCGCTTCGCGAGTAAACTTGGGATTTTACTTTAGCGTACACTCGCCAAAGGGCCGCCTGAAATTGATCGATGAGTCTGGAATATTGAGTTATGTAAGAAAATGTAAGTTAGCGGCACAGTGCTGCGAGCAGAGATAATACTATGAGAGAGCAGTCAAGTGCCATTTCCGTTTCAGCTGCCATGAAGATTTATCGCAGCAAACGTTTTCCCGGCGTTACGAAAGGATTGTTCTAAAATCTCCTCGACCCCCACACCCTCTACCCACGACCCACAGCCCCGATGACCCTCTCAACCCACCTCCTACAATACCCGAAGCCAGGGGGTTATCGACTCACCTTCGGTTTCGCTGGGTCTGGCTGGTATTAAGCAGTGGAGGACTAAAGGAGGGCGGAGAGACCAAGGGTGCCAAACAGAAAGCAAATAACAAAAGTGTGAAATTATGTGTAAGTAACGTACTCTCTCCCTAAGTTTGAAAAAAGACATTGATAGCNGAAGCCAGGGGGTTATCGACTCACCTTCGGTTTCGCTGGGTCTGGCTGGTATTAAGCAGTGGAGGACTAAAGGAGGGCGGAGAGACCAAGGGTGCCAAACAGAAAGCAAATAACAAAAGTGTGAAATTATGTGTAAGTAACGTACTCTCTCCCTAAGTTTGAAAAAAGACATTGATAGCCACTCCTGGAACTATTTCCGTGACAACGATAGTACACTCACAATCCGCCATTTCAAATTTCGTTCTTACGCCACTTGTCGTTTTTAACTACCAGCTTTGAGACAAAGCAGATTCGTGTAGTTAAGTCTTGTGAGAAAATCATCCAGCGACTTAATAAGATCATATAATTTGTAAAAAGCGCAAAGACGCCTCTATTGCCGCAGGTCGAAGGTGCTGTGGGTCGTAGGGGTGGTCGGGCGTGGGGTTCGCGGGAGGCTTAGAACAATCCTTATGGAACGAGTCTCTACTTAAACTCATCATCCATTATCACCGTTAGCATTGTTGTTTAATTAACAGCCCATTTTGAGTGAAACCACACTCTTCATATGTGAAATCCACTTGGCGTAATTTGTACACAATGTTTATCTTTCCAGTGTTGACTGTGCTGAAGTGGGAAAAGACGGGATACTCTTTCGTGGCAGGTATTATACTGTGCAAAAGAGTTCTGAAGGATTTTATATGGAAGGTTTCAAAATGAAGAGCAAAAAGTGAATTATTTAGTTTGCGACTCTATACCAGTTTAAAAAGAATAAGACTGGAGCACAGGCGCTAATAGATAGGATGCAACAATGACAAAGAACTTGACCTTCTTCAACACGTAGCTCCGGAGCAACTAATGATATTGTTGAAGGTATAACGTTGTCAATAATCACTATGTAAACCATCGGAATAAAGTCATTATATGAAAACATAAGTGACTGAGACATTGATTCATTTAAACCTGAATGAGCCACAGTATTGCACTTTACATAATGTTTTTCTTACCAATGGATTTGGTTTCTTTGACTGTGGCTTTTGTTTTAAAGTGGCATAGAACGTGAAACAGAATAAATTGCATTATTCAAAGTGGCTCTCTGCCACTCAGACAGAAGTCAAACTATTTGCCAGGCACATTTACAGTTTGTTCACAAAGATTTTGAATTTCTGTTCATGTTAAAACATATTTTCATTTTTAGTTCCAAATTTTGAAAAAATTCGATCTGCAAGCTGCTGGTCACTTTGTCGACAATCCTCCCACACAGCAAAGCACGTCTACTTATTTGGCGTGACAATACATAAACACGGAACATTTCCATAATACGGAACATGTGATCTTTGGCATTTGATGTGAACAAAACAATGGTGACTTCAAGCAGCGAACAGTTCGACTTCTTTGAGTGGATGCGCGCATATATATTCTTAGAAGTGGAGAATTTGAAAATTGAATGAGAATGAAAGAGCTTGCATTTCGTCTGTGTTTCGAGAATAACGAATCTGACGATTTTTCTATAAATTCTCGGAATTTATAGAAAAATTACAGTGTAATATTCTAACTGAACAGCTCTTACCTTAGACAGTGACCATCGTCCTACTGGCCCCGACAGTAGGACGGTGGAGCTCCTATAGGCGCTTTATACGCCGGAAGCTTTTCGGCGAATTGTCTTGCACTGACTAAAACATCAAAGTCACATTGTTATAAATACCTTTTGCTCACAAAGGGACACCTTAGGAGGTCATCCATTCCAAGTATGCAATTCGAGGGGACGTCATACCACCTGGCGCGCGCAAAGTTCAAAATGGTGAGTTACCGATTTTGGACACGAAACGAGGGACTGCTCGAGAAAAAAATTTGATAACGAGAGTATTTGTTCGAGTTGGAAGGAATTAAATACATCGACAGCCTCCTAAGGAGTACCTCTATGCGCAAAAGGTGTTTATAACAAGGTAGCATTTATGTTTAAGTCAGTTCCAAGGTGCGAGCCATAATTCGCCGAAAATCTTCCGGCGTATGAAGTGCCTAAAAGAGCTTCACTGTCTCTACTGCGAGCCACACTAGTAGAGACAGTGGCCACTGTCTACTCTTACGTTAGCATCCCGAAGAACACGATTTGTTTAAAAGGTTCCACGCCTCTTTTTTTAAAATACCAACTGTATATTTGGCGTACGATTCGTTGACGCGAGAACCTAGCTAAACGCAAGATTTTGCGAGATATTGTCGATGATGGTACTACAAATGAAGCACACGATCACATCAGCGTCCTTCGTTAGATTCTTGCGATTACAGAGTTCCATTCCTGTCTCACCCACAGGCGGCCTCAGTTTCTGATCGTCCCCAGAACAATATTACAAGGTGTGACACTCGGGACAAGGAATTCCACAGGTGATTCACTTCAGCCGTCCATATCAAACACAAAACTCAATTAATTTACACAAAACAGGGTTTCAGCCAACTATTAGCAATTGTTCTTTCTTTTAATACCATTCACGGTGTCCTGCTCCAGCGAGATCGCAACAAATTCGCGGTCAAAGCACAAAAATGTTCTAAAAAAGCTCACGCATCAGTCCTCCCTTGACGGTTCGTTGAAGGTAAGAGGACGGTACGGAATTATCCGTTACTGATAGACGGCAATTGCCGGTTCATCACAGAAGGTTACTAAAGTGTTTGGCTAAGCGAGGAGTTATCGATGTCGTGCCACTCCGTGACAAATCGGCAATTGCCGTACCGTTCTTGACCTCATCCAAGTTCGTGAAGGCAAAAACGCTCAAGCGTAGTGAAATGACCCATACATAACAGTGTCACTGTAAACTGAGCAGTGGGTGTTTCTTCGCTCACACGTAACTAACGTAAATCTTACACGTGACAGAGATACTACTGGAACACCTGCTGTTTGATAATCCGGGACATTTAAGATATGTGAATGAAACTATTCGCGGAATTGACCTAAACCAATCCCAAAATGAAAAACTTAACCTACCTCATTTAGTTAGCGTAAAATTGAAAACGTTCATCCAGTCACGTCGACTTTTTTCTGATCATTATAAATAGTTTGAGAAACAACAAATTGTCTCAGTGTTCGAGCCGTCTTGAGCGACAAATCATGTTTTTTTGGACAGTTTTGGTAAGTTTCTTATAACACCATAATACTGTTTGGAGTAAGGATGTTATTTATTGTTGTCATAAAGTGAGGAAAAAGTATTCAAAGGAGCAGTAAAAAATAACTAAATCACAAAGCCATTGTCCCAGACAAATTGATCGTTTTCTACAATCGGTATCATTATAAGTCTCGTGTTACGTATAAACAGAAGGAATGCTAATAATATGTCAAGTGTGGATGTCTTCAACCCCAACCGCCTCTTGTAGCTCAGCGAGAAAATAATTTGACTTAAATCAGCAGTAGCGCCCAATAGAAACCATGAACTCGGCTTTAATAGCTGTTGCGCCAGGTCCCAAAGCAGTACATAGCATAGCAGCATAGTATTTTTAAAATGTATTTTTTAAAAACGCTGGCCTTTATTTTAAAGAATGGCTAGCAGAAAACTGCGAGATTTGGCGATTTGTAACAAAATCAAAAGCAACGGATGTTGTTTTATAGCCGTGGTCAAAGTTAAAACCTTAAAGAAGCATGTCCCAACCAACAGTTAACCCCAAACTGCATTTTTTGGCCGCATAACGCGAAGTTGTCGTGAGGACTCGATTGGGACCTCAGGGGTCTCACGCTCCACCGGCTAAATTGAA
>NMRA01000365.1:397502-451817 GCA_002633005.1 Phoronis australis | reverse complement strand
TTCGCCCAAAAGTAGAGTAGAAAATGCCAAACCTAATTTCGAGTTCCATTTCGAGTAAAAAGATTGGAGACCGGGCCCAGACCCTGTCGTGGTGACACGGCCAGGACTGCGGAAATATTATACAAAAAACTTGGCGAAGACTAAGTTCATGTGGTTCAGAATTAGACAGACGTTTGTGTGTTTCCTCATCACAATGAATGTCATAACCTATTTTTAGAACTTGTACAAAGTATGGGGGTGTTGAAACTACACTAGACTACCGCCCACATACGTCCACGATACGTCCGGAAAAGGTATATGTTGACTACCGCCCACATTGTACGTCCGGCACTTGTATTTTTAGATTCAGTGTCTTTGCTACTGATCCAGAAGTGCTTTCTTGGAAAACATCTAGTGGGAAGACAAACATCTACCCTCTCACAGCGTTACCTATACTGAAAAGTGGCCTTTCTTATAGCACTGCGAAAGAGTGAACAATGAAACATCGTCAGTGCAGTGTACACCATATGTATGTATGTACGCTATGACGTCAATCTGATATTGCTGTTCACGCACAGCGTGAACTTGGAATTGAACATTCATTTGGGCAACCGAGTGAAATTTTTTGTTTAATGTTAAGAATTTTTAGTTGTAATTACTGGCCTCATAATCACCCATTTCCCCTTTTCCTTATCCTTATCTTGAGTCAAAGGAATCAGAGGAATATGTGCAAGGTTAAATTAATTATTGTTTGATGAATAAAATCGCCAATAATTGAAAAAAGATTGGTTAAATTTATGTTATTTTTTGATTTAGTGCAGTGCAAGTTTTTTATCGACGTGAACGTGATTATTTGACTGAACTTGTCAAGTTTCCTGGTATATTCCATGTTCACGCATGCGCGATCTTGAGATTAAACAAGATTCCAAGTTCACGCACAGCAATACCAAGCGATGGCGCTTCTGTCGCGCAGTTTCGAAAAGCAGACTCCAGAAAGCCACAACATTGGTAGGCTCTTGCTTACTGTTATCACCTGTGTATGTTTTGGTGTGTGTGGTTAAAAGATGGAAATTGTTGCAAAGTAACTGCTGATCCACATTGAGTAGGTATCGGGTATTCTGAACTTCGATATGGGGTTAGGTGTTGCGTGTTGCTGGCAATCACGACCATCGCCGTCGGCGTCAATCGATTCGAAAGCTATTTCACGTTCGAAACTTTAGGGAACCCCGACTCTTGATGTCTTGGGAAATGTCGTCTTGTTCGTGACGTAAATACCTATGGAGTGGGGTTGTACTTCCACCTACGCTTATTGTTATTGGCTTGCAACAAGTGAACAGAAATGTTATGTTTTCTTAGCTAAGGCTAATCATGCTAATGATGTCATGAGTCCTTTCCATTTTTGACTTCTGAAGTGAAGGTGCGGCCTAGGGAATTTTCAGTAGCCCACATTTGACTCACTCATATTTATTGAATCACTTCTTAAAATAACTTGGGAAATACCATCACAAAAAGGTAAATAGGCTACAATTAGTGAGTACACAGCAATTTCACTGTATTCAGCTGACCATTCACTTCCTACAATGTTTTGTGATTTTCTGAATGTTTTAATTTTCACCATTGTTGGTACATTAGCTGGTGCTTGTGAAGATGGGCTGAAGGAATACGTGATCTCTGAACGTGAGATGTCTCTCTGCTTCGACCCAACAGTTCAGATCCCTTGTGGACCAAATGTGATTCGCGTTGACGATGCAAGGAACTATCACTGCACAGGTGAGCATACACCAATATTAAATCATAGTCGTAAACAGATTAACATTGGTTACCAAAATCAGTTTGGCACAGTGTTTACCACAGTATGCCTCTAAGTTGAATTCAAATTTTACTGAAAAACTAAATCATATTGACTGAGCTTAAATTGTTAGAGCAAAATTCTTACTTCTGGAAATTTCATGGTATTTTGTGATGTTACTAATACAGAACGTGTGTTCAAATCAGTTGAAGGCTATAAGGTAACTGATCCATCACTCACCATAGGGAAAGGTCCTAGGTGGGTAATTTTTTGGATGAGAGAAATTCCACCCTTCACCTCTGTCAGCAATGCCTCAAGTAGTAGCCAAAAATGTTTTGCAGGGGTGATTCTAAACTTGAGTGAAATATTTTAATCAATAGATGGGAATTTTTGGGCCTAATGAAGTGAATTTTGCATAAATTTCAAATATTTTCTAAATATTTTCATAGTAGAATGGGCCGATATTTGACCCCAAAGGAAGAGTATCAGGGGCTCCTTATCTCATTAATAATTGGCAAATTGAAAATTCTTCATTATTCTAATTAAAATCAGATTCTCAAAATTTTCTTCAAGATTATTTTTTGATGAGAATAAATGGCTTCATCTGTCATTGTAGTGGGATGTGGTGTTCTAAAACGCAACCAGGGATGCTGTGTAGACAAGACCTTCGACAAGACCACAGACATTTGCTGTGGTCAAACACTTCATCAACATGTGGACATTAACAGATGGACCTGTTGTGGCAATGTGCTTATGGACAGCAACAAATTTAGTTGTTGTTTTGATGAGCTAGGTAAGCAGATTAGACACCACCTACAGCGTTTTTACTCAGCTTTTAACAAGTGTCTCCAATTTTTATTGGATTCCCACTCAGTGTTAAGCAATTGTGAAAAAGATCTACTGTGGTGGGACAGCATTATTAGTGTTCTGTGGGCGGAAGATGGTGGCAAACTAATACAGTATTCGCTTGAGACTGAGGCTGCGTTTTTACATCATTTGATGCAGTTAACAAAGTATGACCTACACGGAGTTTATGCTATAGGCGCCTTGGATGAAATTTTTACTAAAATGTACAAAATGAAACAAAAGAAATATAAAACAACAGTTCCCTTTCTTGTGTGGTCATCTTTCTGTTCCATTCCTGAATGAAATATTCGATTTCCTTCATTTTCTAAAACAATTTGTGTATCGTAAGTCACTTTACAGTGTGCCAGGTTTATTACGTGGGCTCACAACATTTCATTCCACATGTCTTATGCTAACTGCGCTGTATACAAGTTTAATTTAGTTACAGTTACTATGATTACTATGAAAGTTTTAGCACTGCACCTCGGCTGTTGTCTACGACGTCTTTTGATTTTATCCCAGAAAACGAGTGCAAAGTAGATTTCAGTTATTGTAATTTTCCAGAGCGGTTGCCCGAACCTGTCGCTCGTAAGCGAAGTGACTCATCACATGTTGACCAGTGCTGTGCCAGTGGGTACCAACTCCCTGACTCAGTTGACATGTCCTGCTGTGGAGCTACAGCTTACAACACCAGCACTCACTCCTGTTGTGATAATCAAGTGGTCTTAACTACCGACTACCTGTGTTGCTCTGACCTTCCTGTGAAGATCAAGCCAGGCGCAAACATGAAGTGCTGCGGAACACAAGCCTATGACAACTACAAACATTATGTAAGTAGCAGGTCAACTGCAGTCTCATTATTTCTTTTTGACTGGATGCCTGGAAAATTGCATTGACATTATTGAGAACATAAATGAACAGTGACCCTTTTGAAGCATGTGTCCAAAACATTTGGCGAGTGTAATGTTAAAGGTGTTTAGTGTATACCACATGCAGACCTCTGATATAAAACATTTCGTTGAATGTTTGATTCAAGATTTCTTTTAGTGTCTGAAGAGTTTTGTTAATGGAACATGTCTTGACACTAGTACTTACGTTTCTGTATTCACAGAAGGGAATCCAAGGAAAATCCTAAAAGTTATGAAAAGTAAAAACTTGTGCAACAGAGAAGTGAAAGTAAATTAGAGATGAAAACGTGAAAAATGGTTTTAGTGTAACATCACAAATTCAACAACATTCAATGATAAGGTGCTAATAAAAGGATTTTAGAAATTCTGCAATTTTTAGAATCTATTATCATCATGTAAGAAATGGCCAGTAACAAGTTTCACTTATCTGAATATTAAACAAAGTTGATTTGTGATCAGGAAACTGCTGTGGAATAAACCACACTATGATTTTTCCAGAATTGCACAATCAAAAATTTGTCAGCTTAATTAACATGAATATTTTCCCAAAGGCACAGGTTGAAAGACAATATCAACTTAACAGTCATCAAGCAAAAAATTCTTTATAATCAATTGCCTCAATTTTTTACCAAAATTTACTCCTGAAGGAAAGGAGATTACTAGATTACTAGAATGTTTTTAGGAATTTTGGAGGAAAACAAGTACTACAAAATGTTTCACAAAAGTCTATTCCCAAAATTTTGTCTCATAGGAATAGAAAATGTGGAAATTTTAAAAATAAATACTTATACTGTAGTCTGTGATGTGGTTGGGTGGATCAACAGGAACAAGGATATACCCAGAGTCAACAAAAAGACACAAACCACTCCTTACTTAAATCCCAAAGGTTTACGGTCCACTTTTTTTTCTTTCTTCGGATAAGGAATTCTTTTCAAACTAGGCACTTAATAGTTGTGCCAGGCAAGAGTTGTATTACTTCATATTGCCTATTGCGCCCTAGCTGTAGTTAGAGAATGGCCTGCATTGCATGCCTAGCTTTTGTTGGAAGCTTTACAGCTAAACTGTTTTAAACTTGCTCCATTAGGCAGATAATGCTATGTCCTTGGGCAATGTCTGTACTCGGCCTTTATAATCTCACGCAACTGCTTGCTGATGTGGTTGTGATTTTACTTTGCTGCGTTCAATTTCAGAGCTTTTTTGTTGGTAATCTGTCAAGATATGCTATGCACCACCTTAACGTTTTTGCACTTCTTATCAGCTGATGGGATAAGGCCTTGTGATCTGGAAATAATCAACTGAGCAACCAACCAATCATAGACATAGACAGCATATTTAACTGAGCAATCAACCAATCATAAACATAGATGTTTAACTGTGATCACAAGGTTTTATTCCATGTGCTGGAGGGTCTTATAGTTGAAATTGTTCATACTGTGAAACGTCAGATACATATTGGCAGATTTGAATGAAAAACTTGCGTATCACAATACACTAAATTGTGAAATTTCAGAGGTGTGAATATGGCAGGGAACTGGTTCTCAAAGATGGTCCAGAACTGTGTGGTGAGATGTTCTTGCAAGAGGACCAGCAATGCTGCAATCATGAGCCACAACCGCGGTATGATCATATATCAGAGGAGAGGCGCCTCTGTTGTGGTATCACAAGCTATGTCAATAGCACCCAAAGGTTAGTTACCCCCGTTGGTGGGCAACTTTAAGCAGTAAACTTGCATTCCGTCGAAACAATAAACTTTTGATTGAGACTGCTTACCGATGATCTCAACTTTTCCTTACTTGGATGAGAAAGAAATGGCGGTTTGTTATTTTTTGAAATCTAACAAACAGACTTGTTGCACCAGAACATGATGAGTTATTGGCAACAAAACATCCTGTTGATGTTGTTAGTGAAATTCATTCATTCCATAGTATGTTATATAATTAAGAATGCTAACACGTGGTTTGATATATAATTAAGAATGCTAACACGTAGTGTGATATATAATTAAGAATGCTAGCACGTGGTGTAATGTATAATTAAGAATGCTAACATGTGGTGTGATGTATAGTTATGAATGCTAACACGCGGTATTGATGAGACAAAAGAAAGGGGTCCATCTGTAAAGCACAAACCAAAAAAGCAATGTTGGTTGTGTGTGCGGTTTTAAATATCAGCATTTTGTCAGGGGTTTACAAAGACGGCAAACATGTCTTTAACCATAATGAGAGGTTGTCTTGCGCTAGTTAACCTATGCAGTTCAGAGCCACAGATAGGTGTCAATTTGAGAACAAGTGCAAGCGGTTCAATGCAAAAAGGTGTCTGGGCAGTCTTCAAGTGAAAAGTCAATTGCATCGAGTGCAGTAGAGGAAAGTTTTTTTTGCATCCCATTGTAGTTTGAATATTATATTCAAACTTCAAATGTTGGATACTTTAATTAATAATGTACATAGATTTGGCTTCACAAGTTCTCCCAACTATCTCAATGTTACTTGCGCCAGTATAAATGATTACTTTTTAAATTGCAGTTGTGACTTTGGTCGTGTGGTTTCTAAGACTGAGACTGATCAATGGAGATGTGGCCATGAAAATTACAATCCAGATGACGAACTGTAAGTTAAATAAAGGCTTCATGTATTTTGTATACTGCTGACATTGACTTTTCAACTGCTAACTTTTAGAATCTCACAGACTGATAGTCCCGGCGATTATAACATCAGGTCTCGTTGTCTAATTTTTGTACCTGAACCTCTCCTCAAAAATTGCGGGCCACGTTGTGAGTTGACTTACAAATTTGTGCTTGGATTGTGCAGCGTGATTGGTTGAGTTTCGAGTCGGAACCAGACTGTCAGAGATAGTCTTGACTATTAGATTCTTGGCCTGAGAGGTCTGTGATTTTGTAGCTGCAGAAGACTAGTCTGACCTTTGTTCACCAAAAGAAGACTACAGATATGAACAGGTGCAAAAGTCTTTATCTCCAAACTCAAATATAAATTTGACATTTTCTACACTCTTTGTCGCAGTTTTTATGCTTGAGAACATTATTTACCAGGATAAAACCTATCTGGCCCAGGAGATTTTCATCAGCTTTCCTCAATTCTTGAAATATTCTGGGAATGCTTGGTCTGTGAAATGGCAGTTAGTGTTTTCTCATTCAACATTTGTGGAATAATATTCTGTTTTTTTTGTTCATTTTAAGTTTTTGTATAGCTATGTCGATTCAACCATATTTATAGTCTCAAGCGGCAGTTTTCAAATTTGGCTTAAGCTTATGTAGGGCCTTGTGGACATGCCTTTGTATCTTGCCAATAGATGGCATTACTGACATGACTAAATTTCATTTCGTATAAATGTTCAAGGTGAAGTCTCAAAAACACTTACACTTTTCCAAATTATCATATTGTTTTATGCAACTTTTATTTGTGTTTTGAAAATCATGGAAGTTCTTTTTCTTGAAAGGCCTCGTATGCAAAAATAGAGCATTAAAAAGTATTCAGCTTATCGAACAGTTTATAGGATTAGGGTTAGTTCAAAATTATTCAAATTTGTGGTATTTGTCAGGGACTTAAATGACCTTAAGAAGTTGTTGATAAACGAACCTCTCTTTTACACCAGTTGTTAACAATATGATCTAGCATGTTAAATGGTTTGGTGTTTTACAATGTGATCTAGCATGTCAAATGGTCTATTTTTAGGTGCTGCGAAGGTGAGATTTATAGAAAGTTTGATACAAACAATGACAGAATGACGTGTTGTGGGTGGAAGGCCATCAACAACAAAACCCACATATGTGACTATGGTAGGGCCTTGTTGAACTGCCCGGTCAGAGTGGACAATGTCACGGCTTATCAGTGGAATTCTCTCAATTTTGTGGCCATCAAAACAGTCAGAGACATGGTGAAGAAGAAACAGGTCATCATGACTTGCACAAATAAGTGCTGCAAAAACCAGCGGGTGTCCATCAAAGTGGGAGAGACTTGCCAACAGTTCCGCCAAGCCTTAAAATCTGGCGAAATCATAGTTTTACACAAGACAGCTGAAATTGGCAGCAAGCTTGAGCTGACATATAGAGATGATTGGGCATTTTGCCAGGGATGCAGTTTGAAGAAATTACGCCAGCTTGCTCGCAAACAGCGGCAGGATCTTCATCTTAGTGTTGAATGAGTTAACTGACCCATAGAGCATCAGATCTTGTGGCCATTTTTTGTGCGTCATACATGCGCTGGGAGATTGCACGTGCAAGTTTTCCAATCAGAGGCCCACTGTATAATATCCCTAACGAGAACACTGATTTTGCTGTTTTGATAATAGACATTGGTTTTGGTCAGCTTGTCTGTCACTCTTGGCGTGTGTTCTGTAGAGGTGAGAATCTCGCAAGAATGTGATAAAACTAGCTGTCTTAGTGGGATTCTCTTGCATCTATGAAACTGCACGGTTGTGTTTTAATACCAAGACAACATAATCCAAGCTAATACATCACAGTGTTTCACTATAATGTGCATTTGTGTTGCTCTGTAGAAACATCCCCGTGATAATTCACCTCTGGTGCTCTCTGTGTGTTTTGTGCATTTATTTTTTGTCATTGCATAATGTAGTTTTTACTGCTTCTAATGTATTGTGTTGGTGTTATTGTTGATTTGTTTGAAATTGTTGGAAAATTGTCGAGTAGTTTTCAAAGCTGCTTTTACTTTTTGTACAAGAAAATGTAACAGCATTTTATTAGTTAGAGATACCTAAGTCATTCCCCATATAGATGTTCCGACTGTCGTCAATGTTAGTGGTGTACGATACTGATATTGGTCTTTACTTAATGTCTGAGGTCATACTTTTAAATGATCATGAATATTTTACAGGGTATTATTATCGGTGCTCTAAAAGTGGCAAATCTCTATCGCATTTTCTACAAGATCTCATGGTTTTATTTAGAAATATGTGTCTCCCAGGCATAGAAAAAATGTTTGATCTCTTCAAAAAACGTAAGCCAGTCAAGTCAAAACGTAGAGTTAATACGACCACCTATGCTATGATCGTGCCTATGGTGTGTCATGTCATTCTACCAGACTATGATTATCTACCGTGAAGACTTTGTAATATTCAACTATTTAAAGATAGTTAGCACAGTCTGGTCTGTGAAGACATCCACTAGGTAAAAATTTCAGGGTCTTATGTCGCAATAGTGTTACTAGTGGAATTTCCCAGAATTAGTCAACTATTTGCTCATTCATCTCACTATCAATGGGAAATTTTGGGACAGGAAATTCCTTTGCAATAAGTCACCTTATGAGGTCATCAAGGTAGCTTGCTCTTTGTGAGTAAAAAAATAGTATAGTAAAAGAATAGTATAACATGAGCTACCTGACTGTAATTATTTGTGAGTCACGATTGCCTTTGGAATTTCCCAGAATCAGGCAGACTATTTACTCATTCATCTCACTCCATCAATGGGAAATTTTGGGACAGGAAATTCCTTTGCAAAAAATAGTATTAACATGAGCTACCTGTAATCATTTGTGTTGAGAGATTATTAAGTTATTGGACGGAACTAGTGACTAAATTTAGAATTACATTTTTTTTGAACTTTTGTTATGTCCTGGAAAATTAAAGTTGTAATTTGAGATGGCTGTTCATTTCAAGTTTTGACAAGATTTTTCCTCTAGTACTTCTCTCATGCTGTCAAATTTATAATTATGATGTCATTTAGCAGTTCATTGTTTACTCTTATTTACCAAGAAGTTTTTCAAATTTTACTAACTTAAATGCCTCAGTTGCTAAATTTAATCTTTCATAAAATCCAGTGGATTTTTAATTTCCGTGGAAATAACCAGCAATTGAACCTTGAAAATGGCTAATCATGATTTTTAATCATTAAAGTGAAACAGACAAACTTGTAAAAATTGCTGTATGGTTGTGACCGGAATATTTTACTTGCACACTTGTTGATTTGGAGCTATTTGTTCAAAAGCATCACTCTGAGTTGGTGTAACTTAAGAGAAAACCAAGTGTGATACTTCAACGATTTTGAGGAATTATTTTGTGTCAATAATGTAGGTGTAGTCTCACATGTTGACTTATATCCAGTCAGCCTACATCATCTCGAGAATACTTGCCAAGCCAGTGACAACTCAAGTGATACTACATACAGCGACTACTTCACAAGTGATACTACATACAGCGACTACTTCACAAGTGATACTACATACAGCGACTACTTCACAAGTGATACTATATACAGCGACTACTTCACAAGTGATACTATACACAGAGACTACTTCACAAGTGATACTACATACAGCGACTACTTCACAAGTGATACTATACACAGCGACTACTTCACAAGTGATATTATATACCTGTATAATTACTCGATATTTCCCACCTTTTTTTTCTTAGCCACTTTGTGTTTTCCTTTCTTGATATCAATATTCATTTAGATGCCATTCCCCAATAGGATTTTTAATCTATTTTATATGGACCAAAGTTATATTTTTTATTAAACTTGTCTTTGTATGTACTTGTTAATGCTCAAATCAATGTTACAAAACGTTCTCAGCTATTACTCAGTGCAACTTTCTGGTGCTAAAAGCATGGAATTCAACATTGTATTTTTTAGTGTATATATTGTAAATATTAATTTAATAACTTATTATGTAAAACGTTTTTCTTGTATCATGTTTTTAAGTGATCTGCTAGTTGCTCCCAGTTGTGCTGCATTATGTTCATCTTATTGCATTATTGTTGAGGTAATGCTTGACACATTTTGTTGAGCTCGAGTTTGAAATAAAAGAGATCACAAGTCTATGTTCTGTATTTACCTTGTCCTGTTACCAGGACGGCACACGCTTTCCAAAATGTAATTTTAACAACAGTCTTGCTGTAAATCTTTTAAGAGTATTGAATTGTTTGCTACTCAAAATTCCGATACATTAAGCACATTTTTTTCTGTCTACAAATGATAACACTTCAGAAAGGCCCTTGCAGCATTAATTGTGTCGAGCTGAAATCGAAAACTTCAAACTAAAATGGGAAATAGCGGTGGCGAATTTTCCCATAGAAACTATCGATGACCTCTATTCGATCCATTCTTTTTCATGTAGTTCAACCAAAACAAAGGGTTCCTCCTCAAATAACCAATCAAAACAATGATTTTTATGTGCCCACGTATTCACATGTGGACACATTATGCCATCATCCGTGTCTCGTGTCGATCCGTCCGGCGTCCGCTGCTCAATCTCCAAAACCCTTTGACGTATGTTTATGAAATTTTTGCAGGTGTTCCTGTCATGGATCCGACTACTGGAGTGCCCCCTAGTGACAATTTTATTATTTTACGTTTACCTCTGTGTCTTCAAAGGTCCTCAATGGATTTTCATAAAATTTGGCATATAGGCATCTATTAGAGAGATGACGCTATCCACATTTTCGGATTTGAGGTATTTCGCACCACCTAGTGGCCATTTTTTACTGTTTTCGAGTCTTGTTTTTGGCATCCTCCCCTCTATCAACCAAACTGCTCTAAGGAAGATTGTGAAAATTGGCATGTATGTTCTTACTAGGAAGAGGATGGCTGATGATTTTCCGTGGACTTCGACTACTGTGGTGCCTCCTATTGACAGTATTGTTTTTCGCGCCAACTGTTGTATCTCCTAATCCCTCTTTAAATTTAGGAAGTGTATTTATATGAAGTTGGCAACACACGACTATGACTTTCCAACGGATCTGATTACCGTTGTCCCCCCTAGTGGCAATTTTAGTTTTTTACGTTTATCTTGACGTATTTTCATAAAATTTGGAATATAGGTATCTATTGAAGGAATGACACTATCCCCCCATTTTTGGATGGATTCGACATATGTTGTGCTATCTTGTGGCCATTTTTACGATATAAATAAACAACCCTAAAAGCACACCATTTGCGGTGCATTTGTGGGTGCATATCAATGCTCTGCATTGCTCTTGTTATTGATGGCACTGCAGGGGGATTAAAAGCGGAGGTTTCTTACGTGTAGAGCCAGATATTTCTTAGATTTTATTGAACATGCTATGAGAAAGGAAAAAATGAGACTAATTTACCCTTCACAAAATAGTGCTGCTATATTTGATGGTAAAAACAAAGAGTTATTTTTGTCCAAGTTTACGATCACACTTTGACAACACATCTAATTTTACAATACAAAACATGCCCAAAGGCTAGAGCCTGAATTTTTAAAAAATAGTCTCAAGATGTCGCTAAGAATAGTATATCAATACGTTCACCAGTCCCACTGATGAGGAATTGTGATGGAAGTTACGCGTCCTTGCATGTACTTTTCATTTCCATACTTTATAATATCTTGTTCAAGAATCTACATGCCTGTGTGTTCATCATGATGCTACTTCATATAATTTGCCTTGCATTAATTTCACTGATAATGACTAAAGTAGTACTCAGTAACTAGTCTTCAGTTACACTTTCAGAGAAGAGTCCTTGGCTCTGTGCTTCAAATGCTGTCTTGAAGCTAGAGTCACTGTAATAAGGAGACTCTAGAAAGGCCTGAAACAGTACAACATTTCTTGTAACAACTATTGAGACAAATGAAGTGCAAACTACCTCAACAAGATTTCAAATGAATCCGAGAAATCTCAACTACATTGTGTGACATTTGTCAGCTCGTAAACATCTGGTGACATCACAGATAAGTAGATGACATGGAGATTTGTAAAGAATATGTGGGAAAACAGCACATTCGCTTGAGTAGAGCAGAAGTGAGAGCACAGGTTGACTGCAACATGCTTTTTGATGCAAGTACAACTAAGCAATCATAATATGAAATGAAAGCCTGAAAGGCAGTCTCAAAATGCATCAAATTAATACACAGATTTGCAAATCTTTTGTATGAAAGATTCTCGAGGCTCATATCACCTAATAATGCTCAAGTCCAATCTCACCACCTAAGATGCAGATTATGAACCAGGCTACACACGCACGCACACACACACGCACACAAGTTATCTATGATTTCAACCATTATGAATGAGGAACTGGTCAGCATCTGTACCTCACCTACTCCATCAACTAAGTACACCAACAATAGCGTTTAGCACAAAAACCTACACATGCAGTAGTGTTCTCCCCAATGTTTAGTCAGGAAAACACATTAACAGTTTCATGACTAGTATGCACATAGTGATGACTTTCTGTTCTGGTGAGAGAAATGTTTCTTGCTATAGCAGGTCATCATGATCCAATTCTGTAACCTTTTAAGGATTACCAATATGGTCCAAACAGAACACCCAGGGAGGACTTGCAGAATGTAGTGGCAGTGCTCATCAAGAAACTTATAATGCTGCCTGCAAAGCCCTCATTCAGCCATGGGCTTCAAAGGTATGGTGTAAGAAGTCATTTTTGGTAGATAATTTCCTAATATAACAAATCTGACCAACATGTTTCTTTTGACAAGCATCAATTTTGAAATATTTTCAAAAAAGTCCTTAATGGAGAATTTTTCATAAAAAACCCATGGGACACTTTTTTGATACAGGCTCTTTTGGGCATCCCCGAGAAGAGTACACACAGTAATACACCTTCCTATCCTATAAACTAATCCTTGGCACCAACTGGTGCCACAAGAGAACCCCTCAAATGAGAGTGAAAGATCCCATCACATCTCACCTGGAAAAGCCTGACCCAATCCTCGGGCGGTACCTCTCCTGTCAACTGCATCATGCTGAAGCCCATCTTTATGAGCTCCAGCCCGTATCCCGGAGCCCAGAGCCTAAAACAAATCCAAACTTTCTCAACACGAAATCGTACTGTCTAGTGCCCGCATAGATATGCATGAAATCATACTGTCCAGTGCTAGCATAGATATCCATAAAATTGTACTGTCTAGTGCCAGCATAGATTATAGACAACAAGACGACAAAAAATCAAACTTTGGATGTTGCTTTAAGAGACACTGTTAGATGATATTTCTGTTGTTTGAGGGTAAACCTGAGGTACAATTCCCTAAATATTGACACTGGGAATTATGCATTTTCTGCTGTTTCTCTAAGAAAAAAATGACATTTTCCACAAAAAATGAATCTTATGATAAGGCCTAAAAAGCATTGTGTGGACTTTTTGAAAATATAGCCAGTGGTTTGCTTTTTTCAAGTTGCTCACTTTTTTAAAAAAGAAAATTCACGCGCTAAAATGGTGAAATTTTTACTAATTGCTTGGCAAATCACAGTGTTTCAAACCTTGCTTCTGTGCCTTAGTGCAACTTTCTTAAAAAACATAAAGCCTTGGCTGACACGAGTAGGCATTTTTTAGTCCGTCAGTAGAGGTCTCAAAATGAGTTGGCAGGGTACCAAATAAGCTTTTTTGGTCTTATAAATAATGGTGCAACGTTTAGAGCCATAAATTAAAATTTCTGAATCAAAAGAATTTTAAAAAAACATACTTTTATTGGTTGAAAATGGACATTTAAAGAAATGTGAAACAACTTTACAAACGTTGATATATATTGCCTTAAGATTACATGTTGCTCCATCTATTAGGCAATATGCGAAACCAGTAATTTCCTTACTCGTGCATTAATTAATCAACTTGTCAATTGGTCTGTGAATGCTTTGAGAAATTTCAAAGAAAACTTAGGCAAATATACCTGCATGCCAACAATACTGTATATGATCAACAATCAAAACTAAGACAAAACACAATTTTCAACTCATGGCCAGTTTTTAGCTCCCCCTATTGTGTTATGCAAGAGGAGCCTCTCCTAGGTTTTACTCCATGTACATACCCCATTACAACGGGAAAATAACCTACGGTGTTTTCTCTATTAAATTCGTACACTCTATTAGTTCGTACAGGACCCTTGAAATATATTGTTTGTCTCCAATAGTTCGTACAGTAGGCGCCCCAGGGAAAAATAGTTTGTACACATGTTTGCATCCGAAAAAATAATTCGTACAAGCTTTTCGGATCGGTAAAATGGAAATTTTCAACACAAATCAATAAGCGCCAATTCTATTCAGGTGATCGGGATCCGTTACTTGCTTTACTACGCCAGCATAGAGCTCAAAAAGTCATTTTTCAGATCGCCATTTTGGGCGACAGAAAATGTGGAAATAGTGATAAGATTTTCCAGTGTCTCACCAAATGGTGGTAAAATTGTCAAAAAGCGGATTTTCCCAATAAGGTTATGTTATCCTCAGATTAGTACTACACAAATAAATTTACAAAAGTGCGGAGTAACAGTACCGTGCAGTCCCATAGTCTTCTTAGAGCTGATTCTGGTGACTGTAGTGCACAGACGACAAATGACTATACAGTGCTCCAGTTTGAATGCAACTATTCTCATGTGGCGAAGTGCGCGCGTGCAATCTTTACGTGTTGCAGAGGTTACATAACAAGGATTAAATTTATGGCCACAATGGTCCCGTGACATGTGCGTATTAGCTGTAAAGTTCTGAATTCAGAGAGCAATTAATGAGTTGTTTGACGAAATAAATATTTGAAAAACTGATTAAGGTGTTTTTTATGGTTGGGAATGTTTATGTTCTAGACTCCCAACCCAATGAATTGTCAACCTAAGGTTTAGTGCAGCACGGCTAACTTCAGTTGCCATTGCATGAAACACGCTACGTAATGAAGATGAGAATCGGAGGTAAGCAGACATGAGTCAGTCGTCAATCAAAAGTTACTGCAAGGGCATTACTCAACAGCAAGTATTTGCTTAATATTTTATGACTTTGACTCGGGGTGAGTCTAAAGAATCCGTACAGTGGGAGTCCTATGTGATCGTGCAAAAAATAGTTCGTACATGTATCTTTGTTGGTAAAAATAACTTGTAAACAAATCGCCAGTTATTTGGGTAATCGGTAGCCGCGGTAAGTTAGTGACTAACCACCAATGTCTACTCAGCGAGTACGCGCTAGTTTGGTGTCGGTTGTAATCAACTCAGCGCAGGACATTCGCGACCTGAAGTTTGGAAATGCGAGCCAAGACTGGTCATTTCGTATCAAGTCGCAACATGCGACCAGGAAATTCCCAAGAACGCGAGCCTAGGCTAGCTTTTGGTGGCAAGTAGATACCTGGCACTTGAGCAAATCTGGCCGTTATTTGCTTGTTTCCAAATCAAGTTGAACTCTCGACCCTCTTCACTGAGTTGTAAACGTGTTGCGTGAACATGGGATAACGTCTTTGGATAATTCAGAACCGATCTTTGACGCGATTCATTGGCTGGTGTTTTTGGCTACTTTTGCAAATTTTTGAAAAAAACATATATTTTTCATGCAAGCTGCCCTGATTAGCATATTACATCATCCCCAACAATATCCTCCCACTGCGGCACTGGTCGATCCCGCTGTTTGCGCGCAATGTCCCGACAGACAGTGACTTGGAAATGCATCTTTTTTATGTCAAGACAGCGAACAAATTCTCCAGCCCTACTATAATTTCTGGGGCTGAGCACGCGCGTATGTATGAGTCACCTGTCACTCACACGTGTTGCTGTCAATGTAACATGCACTCCAGCTAAGTGTGGGAACATACACCCGCGCCACTTCAAAGTCGCACATCAAACGAGAATAGAGACAGTGCTAACTGAGATAGTATACCTGCCTCCCATTCAGTAACGCTAGGACCTCGCTAAAAAGCAAGATTCGCGAGATTCTTGACGCGAGATCTTGCCGTGTATTTTAAATGAGAATACGTAACTTTGGCTATATTTTAGCTAGCTAACACTAATGTATACACTAACAAAATGGCTAACACTAATGTATACACTAACAAAATGGCTAACACTAATGCAAACACTAACAAAATGGCTACCACTAATGCAAACACTAACAAAATGGCTAACACTAATGTATACACTAACAAAATGGCTAACACTAATATATACACTAACAAAATGGCTAAGACTAATGTATACACTATCAAAATGGCTAGCACTAATGTATACACTAACAAAATGGCTAAGACTAATGTATACACTAACAAAATGGCTAAGACTAATGTATACACTAACAAAATGGCTAAGACTAATGTATACACTTACAAAATGGCTAACACTAATGCATACACTAACAAAATGGCTAACACTAATGTATACACTAACAAAATGGCTAACACTAATGTAACTAGTCAGGGAGGCTAGAATGTTGGATGGGAGAAAATTCACCATTTCCGTTTGACAAGACAAAATTTTTCCTTGCGTCTGGAAGTATACTTCCATTATGAAACCTACCCAGAATTTCCCACCAGTTCTTCACGAAAACACTCCTTTTTAATTAACATTGGTCCAGATCTTAACGAGGAGGAAAAACAAGGAACTCAGTGCACTGTCATGGACATCAACCTATTTACATAGTACACAGTTACGTAAGAATATTGAGGACTGTTCCAGCAAAACTTGTATGGGAGGGGGACGGCAATTGAAATAAAAATTAATTGGTGGTTGTCTTTTTGAAGGAATTTTAAATTATGGGTGGTCCTTAAAAGAAGCAAGTTGTTAAAATTGGTCCGTGTTGCCCGGTAAATGTTGACAGGTGGGTATTTTCAGCCAAACACGAACTTAATAGCCTCTATGAAAAAACTTCATAACTCACCAAAAATTCACTTAGCACATACCTGAAATTTTCCAAAAACAACAAGAAAGGCCCATGTTGCTAGTGTACAGTATGGAATATGTATGATACTCTACGCCACTACTCAAGTCACGGGCAACTTGCTAGCAGGCACATGTACAGCCATATCAGAATGAAAATTATTGCAACACTAAACTGGTGTCAACACTGCAAAGATAAATTTTTTACTACAAAGTACGAGTCAGATAGACAATTTCCAATATTCACTTGGCGTAGCAGCCTAAAAGCATCTGTGGAAACACTGAGATTCACAGATTAATGAAATTGAAAAATGTGATAGTAAGACATTACAGAGACACCTGGTTGAGAGAGACACCTGGTGTATTGCTCACAGGTGTCTTTGAACAGCACGTTTCTGGTAACTGACATGAGTTGTGATCTGACAGAATATTTCTGCTCCCATAAAACTTTTGTGGTGGCATATTACGTATGTTCCTCCGTCGGTCTGTCATTATCATTTCTTGACCGTCAATTATCTCAAGAAATGCTGAACAGATCATGATGAAATTTGGTAGAGAGGTACGTACTTTGCGGAGATTTGGCAGCATAAGTCGATTTTCGGATAGACTCGGTTACCTTGGTCACCCATGTTGGCTGTTTTAGTTTTCGACGAGCCATTCTTTGTTAATCAATTATCTCAAAAACTGTTCAACGGATCATGATGAAATTCGATAGAGAGGTATATGGTGAGAATGTGCCAGCACCTGTTGATTTTTCGATGGATTCAACTACTGTGGCACCCCCTGTTAGTTTGCAACTATTCACCTCATGATGACAGATGGCGGGGATGCGTCGGCACCAGTCGATTTTCGGACAAATTTGGCTGCCGTAGCACCCCCTGGTGGCTGATGCACTTTTTGACATGAGGTTGATTAGCTAAAAAACCGATAGGCACAACTGGATGAAATTTCGCACCTAGACATCAGGTCGGGATGGATGCGCTGACAGCAGTCAATTTCTGTTTTGATTTGACCACCCTCTTGGACGCTTAAGTTTTCAACAATGTTCGACAAGACAGCTAGTTCTTATCTATCAAAGTGCTCAACAGATCACGATGTGTGACCTAGAGACAATTTGTTTACAGGAATTGCTCCCTCTTCAAGGAATTTTGAAATAATGAACTAAATTTTGTAAAGATTCTGCGAACGGTATAGGAGATACAGCCATAGGTGCAAAAAAAAAAACAAAACAGTCACTAGGAGGTGCCACAGTAGTTGAAGTCGTCGGAAAATCATCGTCATCCGTCCACTTCATAGTAAGAACATACATGCCAATTTTCACAATCATCCTTTGAGCGGTTTGGTTGATAGAGGGGTGGACGCAAAAAAACTCGAAAATAGTAACAATGGCCACTAGGTGGCGCAAACTATTTCAAATCCATCCGAAAACAGGAGGATGGCGCCATCTCATTAATAGGTGCCTATAACAAATTTTATGAAAATCCATTGAGGACTTTGAAGATACAGAGGTAAACGTAAAAAACTAAAATTGTCATTAGGGGGCACACCGGCAGTCGGATCCGTCCAAAAGTTCGCTCATGACGTCCCATCCACAGAAGAAACACACGTGCAAAATTTCATGAATATAAATCAAGGCGTTTTGGAGATAGGGCAGCGGACGCCAGACGGAGATGACAGCATAATGCGTCCACATATAAATATGTGGGCGCATGAAAATGAAACCTAACGTGTACATTACCCTGTATAATTAAAGCATACTGTGAGCGGTTGCATTTTATATTTCAACCTAATTAATACTTAAGAGCGGAGGGTTGGAGAAATAAAAGAAAAATATGGGCAGTGGGTATAAAATGAAAGTGCCTTCCCCCTCCCATATATAATAAACTGGAACAGCCCTGATTGAAAGACTGCAGATGCAATGAATTATTTGATAACCAACACTCACTCAAATCTTGGGATTAGGCGCCACTTTCTCTTGTACATCAGCTGTTGAACAAAGAACAGGAAAGCTGGAAAGTATTCCAAGGAGCAAACATCGCGATAGAGGTACTGCTTCGGCCGAAGGTGTACAAAGTAGAGAAAAGAGGGGTCGTTCTCGGCATCAGCTCTCTGGAAAAAACATTACTCACTTGGGTATGGAATGACTGACGAGTGATATAGTGTTTGTTTTTTAGCTGAACGATAGGTAGCACCAAATTAAAGCTTTACCATTTCCAAGTTCAGTACGGTATCTACAAGCCAACAATATTTCAAAACATGGGCACTGACACAAATGTTAGAGGATCTCAAAAATTTAACAAGAGCAACATGGAGCACTGAAATGCACAGACGAACACACCACAAACAGAGTGTTTCAAGGGTTATTTATTTGTATGATAAAAATGGCCACAAGATGGTACAATAACGTCCGATTCATCCGAAAACAGAAACATGCCTTCGCTTCTTTAATAGAAAGCTATTTACCAAATTATATAAAAATCTGTCCCGGAACTTCAAAGAAACAAAAGAAAACAGAAACAAATGAAATTACTACTAGGGGCACAGCGTTTGCCTAAAAGTCGTCGTCCGTCGTCTGTTGTTAGCTTCATATAAACATACTTACTAATTAAATTTAATAAAGATCCTACAGTTGGGATAAGGAGATACAGCTATGGGCGCAAAACAAAACTACCACAGTAGTCCAAGTTGTCATCGTCAACCGCCCTCTTCACACTGACAACATGTACGCCAATTTTCAAAATCATCCTTAGAATGGTTTGGTTGATAGAGAGGGTACCCAAAAACAGCAAAATAAGGCCACTACGTAGCACAAATTACCTCAATTCCATCCGAAAATGGGAGGACAGCATCATCTCACTAATAGATGCCTATATTACAAATTTTATGAAAATCCATTAAGAACCTTTGAAGATACATAGGTAACCATAAAAAACTAAAACTCACACAAGGGGGCACACCGGTAGTCAGATCCGTCCGAAAGACGTGGTCGTCTGTTGTCAAAATCATATACATACACTAACTAAATTTAGTACAGATCCTGCTAACAATTTAGGAGATACAGCCATGGGTGCAAAAAAACCCACAAAATTGCCTCAAGGAGGTGCCACAGTAGTCGAAGTTGTCGGAAATTGATCATAAGCCATCCTCTTCATAGTAAGAACATACTTGCCAATTTTACAATCATTCTTAGAGCGGTTTGGTTGATAGAGGGGTGAACATCCAAAAACAGACTCGAAAACAGTAAAACAGTAAAAATGGCCACTATGTAGCACTAACTACGTCGAACCCATCCGAAAACAGGAGGATTGCGTCATCTCACAAATGGATCCGTCCGAAAGTTCGCTCGTGCCGTCCCATTCATGAAAGGAACACATGCAAAATTTCATGAACATACACGGAAGGGTTTTGGAGATAGAGCAGTGGACGCCAGATGGACAGACACTGGAGGAACGCCGAACGGATGACGAACGGAGATGACGGCATAATGCACCCACATACAAGTATGTGGGTGCATAAAAAGGGACATTTTGGCAATTCGTTTTGTCCACAGTTGGTGAGATTTGACCATAACACAAATAACATGCCTAGAAATTTTTTAAAGATGCATTGTCTTCTCTTCTACTTATCGCTTTGATAACAAATAAATGAATATGCAAATTAAGAAATATGTTAATTATGAAACACATTAATTAAAAAATCTGCATTTGTTTCAACATTCTGTTGGAATTCAGAGAAAACCTGCTGGCATTCAAACTTGGTAGACACAAGCAAGCCCTGGAATTTTTCCTAACAGCTTTTATGACTCATCAACGCTCTGGATGTTGTCAGTGGCACGGAAATTTTTGAGATTGGTTTTTAGTGGCAAATAAGGCCACGTTTTCAAGTTGGTTTTCAGATCACTGCTCTGAGGGAAATGAATTTGCCATTATTTCTATTAATTCCAGTCTGAACAAATGCTGTAGGATTATTTGATTTATAGCGTATTCCTGGTGTTCTACTGTCTGCTTCACACAGTGTGAACTCAAGGATTTTTACTGAAACACATCAGTGTTCCAAACACTACGGTCAGTGGACCCAGTTTTTGGGGAGCATTCTCAGTTTTCGAGATCGTAAATAAACTCGTCACAAAACCACTACATTCGAAACAAACTTTAGTTTATGCTCAACTGCACTAATACTGATGAGGATAATCCTGCTGAATTTTTACTTCAAATAAAATACAGTAAGATGATGAAGAGAAGAAATAGATGTTTTTCAATTTTAGTTATCTTTTCATTTTTAGTTATATCTTTTACAACTCAAAAAGTGCATCTAAGGTGAAGCAGTAATGAGGTGAATGTTTTTAATTGTTAAGACGCCTTAAATGATGTAATCTCAGGCAAACATAGATACCTATTCAATACTTTCCATACAGAAACAATGATGAAACGAACATTCAAGTTATGTCAAGCACTGACAGCTTCAGCAGGTATTCAAAGCTAAGACAACATCTACAGTCTCTGTTCTGACCACGGCATTGCCATAGAAATCAAAATGTTTTTTAAATATATAGATGCTGAGGTTGGCCACTAATGAAATATATCAAAAAATACAGAAAAATCCGGAACCCCAACTGGGAATCGAACCACAGGTCTCTAGATTGCACTAGACCGGCAATCTAAAGACCTGCGGTTCGATTCCCAGTTGGGGTTCCTGATTTTTCTTTGTTTATTTGATGTTTTTTAAAACTGGTCTTATTTCATAACTTGAATTTCTGTTACTGCTGGAAAATTAAATTCAACCACTCAATACTAATAGTAGCATTACCTAAATATCGCTCTCAGTGTAACGTTCTACATTGTTATGCATGTTCTAATTGAAGTAACCGTGATCATCTGCCTAAAATTTAAGTCATATGCTTTTCTAACCGAGTGGTCTCTCTTATATCAATAGTCTCCATGTTTTATTTTTGGTAAAATTCATTATTTACGTTTTAAATAATTTTGCTTTGTATCTTATTTCATTGTTAATGTAATTTTTTCTGTTGAAATTTACATTGTTCTTCTTAATTGTTAATATCTATTTAATTCATTGTTACCAGGTGGTCAGCTATTAGTGGCACCTGCCTTTGCTGGCCACCCAGTCATATAACAATTCACTCGTGTTATATGACTTAAAAAAATAAAAGTTTCTCTCTCTCTATATCGCTCGATATAAGTATTGCTTGATATAAATACCGCTTGATATACCTTCAATTTAAACACTTTTTGTTGCTGGATTTATGAGACAACTACAAGACAGCAAATATTATACTATAGAAAATGAACTTACCTTTTTAATTCGGACTGGCAATTTGGGTGTGAAACATGTTTTAGGAACCTAAAATATAGATCACATATAACTAAAGTAAAAAAGCTTTGTCACTACTTATAACAAACTTCCTCTAAAGCACCTAAAACAGCTCATTTTAAATGGCCTATTCTTATTAAGATGACATCAGCAAAAAAATTCGATTTTGGGACTCAGACTCAGTGAGGCCCCCTATATGGTTTATAGTATAGGGGCCCCCACTTCTGACGCCCGCAATGGAATTTTCATTTACATCATTTTAAGAGGAATAACTTAATTAAAATAACATTGGGGGCACAACACAGATGACCAGAGAGGAGCTGCCTATCTTGAAATGGAGGAATCCACTTTTTGGTGTTGGTGCCTCCAATATTAATACAGGGGGCCACTTTTTGGTAGCCCTTGGGTGGTGCCCCCAATATTTATACAGGGGCCACTTTAATGGTAGCCTTTGGGTGGTGCCCCCAATATTAATACAGGGGGCCACTTTTTGGCAGCCTTTGGGTGGTGCCCCCAATATCAATACAGGGGGCCACTTTTTGGTAGCCTTTGGGTGGTGCCCCTTATATTAATACAGGGGGCCACTTTAATGGTAGCCTTCGGGTGGTGTCCCCAATATTAATACAAGGGGCCACTTTTTGGTAGCCTTTGGATGGTGCCCCCAATATTAATGCAGGGGGCCACTTTAAAGGTAGCCTTTGGGTGGTGCCCCCAAAATTAATACAGGGGGCCACTTTTTGGCAGCCTTTGGGTGGTGCCCCCAATATTAACAAAGGGGGCCACTTTAATGGTAGCCTTTGGGTGGTGACCCCAACATTAAAACAGGGGGCTATACTCAAAGGTGACTGAATAGCATCTTTAGTAAGCACTTTGTTTTTATTGATAAATGGATACGTAAGACTTCATTTATAATCTGAGGATGATTTGTTTCTTTTACTAACAAGCCATTTCTCAAGGGTACAGACAAGTTCATGTTCAACGTTTTGCCATTTCTCAAGGGAAAAAGACAAGTTCATTATCAACGTTTTGCCATTTCTCAAGGGAAAAAGACAAGTTCATGTTCAACGTTTTGCCATTTCTCAAGGGAACAGACAAGTTCATTATCAACATTTTGCCATTTCTCAAGGGTACAGACAAGTTCATGATCAATGTTTTGTCATTTCTTTAGGGTACAGACAAGTTCATCATCAACGTTTTGCATTTAATCCAAAAGATAAGTATAAACACGTCCACATCATGTGACCAATAGTTGAAAGAGTAATGAGCAAATGCAGTGACAAGAAACAACGAACACAGACGTATCACCAAACACAGACGTATCACCAAACACGGACGTATCACCAAACAGGGACGTATCACCAAACATGGACGTATCACCAAACATGGACGTATCACCAAACATGGACGTATCACCAAACATGGTAGTATCACCAAACGGCAGAGACACACTGTTGCTTTGACAAGCAAGACAAGGTAGCATGCTGTATAGAGACTCAACCATTTGCTCATTACTGGTGCGACTGTAGGCATATTTCTATTTTTTCCTGACGACGCTTATATACTAAAAGCGAATAAGTGGTCATGAACTTAATTCTGAATAGTATGGTAGCAGCCCTACTTTTAGGTAGAATTTATTCAGTTGAATACATGACAGCCCTGTCATTTGGCAGCTTTCAATTGGTCTTTCGAATAGTTGTCTGGAGGAACGACAAATATACCATCAACTTGAACGAGTATGAATGAAAGTTGCTGTGTATTTAATAAATTCCGCAAACATGAACTCCGTTGTATATGTGATGATAATCATGGCCTAGAATCTAATCTCCCAACTCAAACTCGACTTAAACAGACTCGAATATTTAGCCAATCCCACCAACGTCATTCGCATACAAATTTGTACATCTACCTGAAGAATCAAATGTTATATTCCAAGATTTGTGTTGCAACTAACACCTGTTGTGTTGTAGCTAACACCTGTTGTGTTGTAGCTAACATCTGTTGTGTTGTAGATAACATTTTGAACAAGAGCAATGCGGAGCATTGAAATGCACCCACAAATGCACTGCAAACGGTGTGCTTCTAGAGGTGTTTATTTGTGTCATAAAAATGGCCACTAGATGGTGCAAAATACTTCGAATCAATCAAAAAACCAAAAATGTCACCGTTTTTTAACAGAAAGCTATATGGTACATTTCATGATAATCCGTCAAGGAACTTTAGAGAAACAGAGGAAAACAAAAAATGAAATTGCCACTAGGGGCCACAGCGTTCGTCGGATATGTCGTAAAGTTGCCGTCTTCCATAGTCAACTTCACATAAATACACTTGCTAAATTTAGTAAAGATCTTGCAGAGGGCTTAGGAGATAGAGCTAAGGGCGCAAAAAAAAACTGCCACTAGGAGGCACACCTGTAGTCAGATCCGTCCGAAAGTTGTCGTTGTTCTTTGTCAACATCATATAAATACACTTGTTAAATTTAGTAAAGATCCTGCAAACGGTTTAAGAGATACAGCCATGGGCGCAAACAACCAAACTGCCACTAGGAGGTGCCACAGTAGCTGAAGTCATCGGAAAATCATCGTCAGCCATCCACTTTATAGTAAAAACATACATGCCAATTTTCACAATTATCCCGAAAGCGATTTGGTTGATAGAGGGGTGTACACCAAAAAACAGACTTGAAAACGGTACAAATGGCCATTAGGTGGTGCAAACTAAGTTGAATCCATCTGAAAATGGAAAGATAGTGTCACCACACTAACAGAAGCCTGTTCACCAAATTTTTTGGAAATACTTTGAGGACCTTTAAAGATACAGAGGTTAACATAAATAAAATTGCCACCAGGGGGCACACCAGTAGTAAAATCCATCCAAAAGTTGTCGTCCTTTGTCAACATCATATAAATGCACTTACTAGATTTAGTAAAGATCCTGCAGATGATTTAGGAGATACAGACATAGGCGCAAAATAACAAAGCTGCCATTGGGAAGCGCCAGTCGTCAAAATCGTCAGAAAATCATCGTCAGCCGTCCTCTTCATAGTGAAAACATACCTGCCAATTTTCACAATCATCCTTAGAGCGGTTTGGTTGATAGAGAGGTGGACGACTAAAAACAGACTCGAAATTAATAAACATGGCCACTAGGTGGCGCAAATTACGTTGAATCTATATGAAAACAGGAGGATAGCGTCATCTAATTAATAGATGTCTACATGCCAAATTTTATGAAAATACGCTATAGACCTTTGAAAATATACAGGTAAGCATAAAAAAACTAAAATTGCCACTAGGGAGCACAACTGTAGTCGGGTCCGTCCGAAAGTTCATAATGTGTCCACATATAAATATGTGGCCGCATAAAAAGAGCAATTTCGGTAAATATTTTTATCCAAAATAGTTATCGTATTGTTTGTTTCCGCAACTAGAAACTCAACTTTAAACAAGCTTTCAGTTTGTGTGAAAATCTGCCTCTGAATGTTATAAAACATTTTTCAGTTTTAAATGAAACCACACATTTCTCAATTATACAAGTATGAACACATCAAACAGTAACTCAAGATATTAAATTCCAAAGAATCACCTTGTCAATCAGAGTAATGTCAAAAAAAAGTTTATAAAACACGGCAGGTGGTCTGTACTTCGTGAGGTTACTGGGTGGGAATGGCATGGTCATCACCTATGAAACACAAGCAACAGTGAACAAGAGTATATATACTGCAAAGGGGCAATCATATCAAATAGTGGTCCTCTTTCTGATGTTGCACCCCCGTGGGTGATAGGAGACTGCTTGTCCTCGCTGGTAACAAACCGGTAGTAACCAGGTGACCTGACCACGTAACAAATATGTCAGTTACTACCAAGGACAAAACAATAGCATATGACTAACAGAGAAAATGGTCGATTAGATCATGACCCACAACTATTATTTCTGAAGTTAAAAAAATGACTACTGTGATTTCTTAAAGAGGTCTTGGCAACTGCTGCAATCAATTTTGTCCCAGATTTTGAAAAAAACAAGCACTGGCGTTTTAAAGTGGACATGTCAAGGGTGTTTGTCATGTGAAACATAAGCATCAACCTGAACTTCTCTAAAGTATTTAGTATGGGATGTATCACAATTCAGGGTATGATCTCGAAAACTGGGAGACCAAATGGGGGAGCAGACGTGATACAACCTGAGCAGGAAATTCACAAATGAGTCCTATTCCAGGCTTGTCTTTACCACTCATAAATGAGTCCTATTATATTCTAGGCCTGTTTTTACCACTCATAAATGAGTCCTACTATGATGAATAAATAATATGTAAAAAATTAAATCAATTACTGTACTTACGGATTGAGTTGACTACGTTGCGTCCTCCTCTCGGCGACTTCAGTAGGCCACTGAGATGTCACGTGACTCATTATGTGATCGACAGCACAGTTTGCGCGGGATACTCTTTAGCGCCCTAGAGAGGAAAATTGGTTCAGGAGAGGGGTCAAGGAAACCAACTTTCCTCTTTATCCAGAGGAGAGTGGAGAATCCTAGCTTAAACAGACAAGGGAGCCTGAGGTTTCTGTTGCCAAGAATGTGGGATAGGGCACTAAAGAGTGCAAACTGTGCTGTTGATCACATTATGAGTCACGTGACATCTCAGTGGCCTGCCAAAGACCTTGAGAGGAGGACGCAACGTAGCCAACTCAACCCATAAGTCCAGTAATTGATTTAATTTTCTACATATGAGTCCTACTACATGCCAGGCACGTTTTTACCATTCATAAACGAGTACTATATTAAAAGAATGCTTTTACCATTCATAAATGAGTCCTATATTCAAGGCATGTTCTTACTATTCATAAACGAGTCCTATATTAAAAGTATGTTAATTTACCATTTATAAATGAGTCCTATATTCAAGGCACATTTGTACCAAACTTGTCAGCTTCCACTCATCCCAAGACCATTCCATCAAGATGTTAAGGCAGCTCTCCGACATTACAGAAAATAATTTAGTGTAACAAGGCCAAAAGTTTATAATCACTTGATGGCATTGTCGCAACAATTTAAGATACACAATGAAGAGATGTGAAATTTGTTTTTTTGTTTTTCACAAACGATGTGTAGCACCAAATATTATTTTTTCATTTAAAGTTCCTTGTCATAGCTACCACCAAACAATTCTTTTAGAAATTGTGGGCATTAACAACATTATTTTCAGCCTTTGGAAAATGAAACAAGGCTAATTCTGGCTTTCATCCACATTGGTGAGATTTTATCAATAGCAATGCAGAATTGTACTCCAACATACATCATACTCATCAGGACCAACAAAGAGGAAGAACTCTGGTCTGCCCACAGCGTATAAGGACTCTTGAGTCGCAAGTCCAAATAGTAGTTTGCGTAAGAACAAAAGTTCCTTCTGACGGTTGCAGGCAGTCACGCCAAGAACTCGTACAAGAGGCTCTGAAATGAAAAGAGCAGCCCAAGTGCTAAAGTTTTGATGGAATTGAGCTCCAGAGTCTAAACCCTTATTTATGCAGGGCAGCATGATGTAATATCAATAAAAGACAACACTCACAATTACCGCCATGTTGCCAAGCGTAAAAACCTTACGCTAAACCCTCTCCCTACTCCCACCCTCTGAAAGCAAACAAAATGTGGATATTTTCATAAGGTTAACATTTCTTTATCTGTGAAACTGCAAGTGACGAAGTACATACAAGGGGATTTTTTTCAAATGAAACTATCTTATTTAGTCTCACTGAGGACATGACAATAATGGACTCTGCGCGTGCAAGCGCAGAGTTCTGTTGTTCCTGGGTTTTCTTCAATTTTATTACTCTGCGCGTGTAAGCGCAGAGTACTGTTGTTCCTGGGTTTTTTCAATGTTATTCTTCTTATTCTTATTCTTCTTCTGACCAAGTTTGACGCTTAATAACTCCAAATTGAGTGCAGGTACGGTCTTTAAATTCAGCCTATGATTTTTGACAGTATATAAATTTTGATTCCTTACATAATCATATTCCATATTGCGTCGGAAGAGGTCGTTTGGTGCAAAGGTCATATAACTTTCAAAATGCTACTCCTTCTTCAGTTTTAAAGCTATCTTTTTCAAATTCGGTGCACAGGTATATGTCAACAACACAATTTAAAAAATTACTTTTCTAAGTAATCGAATCATCCATTCAGATAAACAGGTCAAAGGTCATTAGGTGAAAACTAAAATTTTGAGCTAGAAACTTCAAAATTACATATCTGTTTACTATGTGCGATTGAGTTTGAATTCTAAATTTTCAGGTCATTTGGTGCACCCATGGGGTCATTAGGTGCATTTTTCTTCTGAAAGTTTGACCACTTCATTCATCTTGTGTTCTGAAGTGCTTAAAGTAAAACCTCTGTGATTTTTAGCATTAACCACACTTTTAATTGAGTTTAGAATTTTTCCCTCATTGAGCTCATAATGCACCGGAAGAGGTCAATTAGTGGAAAGGTCATCAAAATATTAACATGTAATTTCTCCTACAATTTTAAAGAATTCCTTCTCATATTTGTAAACTGGTTGCTGTCAAAAACTTACCATAACAATTACACTAATACGCACGTGCAGAGTCCATTATTGTCACGCCGTGACAATAATCTTTCTAGTTCTTATTCTTCTTCCGACCAACTTTGAGGCTTAATAACTCCAAATTGGGTGCAGCTATGTTCTTCAAATTTAACATATAACGTTAGGCAGTATATAGATTTTGATTCATTATATATTCATATTCCATAATGCACCGAAAGAGGTCATTTGGTGCAAAGGTCATGTAATTTTCAAAACGCTACTCCTTCTTTATTTGAAAAGCTATTCTTTTCAAATTCGGTACACAGGTATAAGTCAATAAAGCAATTTAAAAAATTATTTTTCTAAGTAATAGGGTCATCCAATCAGGTTAAAGTGGTCAAAGGTCATTAGGTGCAAACTAAGACTTTGAGCTAAACATTTCAAATTCACAGGTCTGATTGGCACAGGTAATTCAAGTTGGAATCCAAAGTTTCAGGTCATTTAGTGCAAATATGGGGTCATTAGGTGCATTTGTCTTCTGAACATTTGACCTTTTCAATCACCAAGTATTCTGATGTGTCAACTGTTAGACAACTGTGATTCTCAGCATTAAAGACATTTTTCATGGGCTTTGCAATAATTCTCCTCAAGGATCAATTAGTGCAAAGGTCATCTAACATTCAAAATGTTATATTTCACGTTTTTCAAGGAATTCTTTTCAATTTCAGCACACTGGGGTAAGTCAACATGCCAATTGAACACCCTACTTTACTACCCAATAGATCTAACCAATCAGAAAAAATAGGTCAAAGGTCATTGAATGCAAACTAAATTTTGAGCTAGACACTTCAAATTCACAAGTCTGATCGGTACGCCTAATTCAATTAGAAATACGAAGTTCCAGGTGATTTAGTGCAACCATGGGGTCATTAGATGCATTTTTCTTCTGAAAATCTGTCCTTTTCATTCACCAAGTAGTCTGATGTGTCAACCGTTAGACAACTGTGATCCTCAGCATTAAATATAATTTTCATGGAATTATAGTTCTACTAAAAGGGCTTGTAATGCACTGGATAGGGTCAATTAGTGCAAAGGTCATCTACTTTTGAAAATTTTATTTTTTCTACATTTTTCAAGGAATTCTCTTCAATTCCAGCACATTGGTGTAAACCTACATGCCAATGAAATACCCTACTTTACTAAGCAATAGGGTCATCATATCAGAGAAAATATGTTAAAGGTCATTGGGTGCAAACTAAAATTTTGAGCTAGACACTTCAAATTCACAAGTCTGATTGGTACGTCCAATTCAATTTGAAATACGAAGTTTCAGGTCATTTAGTGCAACCATGAGGTCATTAGGTGCATTTTTCTTCTGAAAATTTGTCCTTTTCATTCACCAAGTATTCTGATGTGTCAACTGTTAGACAACTGTGATTCTCAGCATTAAACACATTTTTCGTGGGCATTGCAATAATTTTCTTAAAGACACTTAAAATGCACAGGATAGGGTCAATTATTGCAAAGGTCATCAACGTTAAAATGTTATATACCCTACATTTTTCAAGGAATTTTTTTCAAGTTCAGCACACTGGTATAAGTCACCATGCCAATCGAACGTCCTACTTTACTATGCAATAGGCCTAACCAATCAGAAAAATAGGTCTAAGGTCACTGAGTGCAAACTAAAACTTTGAGCTAGAGACTTCAAAATTAAACATCAGTTTAGTAAATGTGATTGTGTTTGAATTCTAAATTATCAGGTCATTTGGTGCACCCATGGGGTCATTAGGTGCATTTTTCTCCTGAAAGTTTGACCAATTCATTCATGTTGTATTCTAAAGTGCTTACAGTAAAACATCTGTGATTTTTTGCATTAATCACACTTTTAATCAAGTTTACAATTATTCCCTCATTCGGGCTCATATTGCACCGACAGAGGTCAATTAGTGGAAAGGTCATCAAAATATTAACATGTTATTTTTCCTACAATTTTAAAGAATTTCTTTTCAAATTGGTTAATGGGTTACTTTCAGTAACTTTCCATAACAATTCGTTTAATACATACGCGCAGAGTCCATTATTGTCACGCCGTGACAATAATCTTTCTAGTTTGTAGGGCTCCAATTGTGCTTAATCTTTTTTGTTTCCGTTTAGTTTTGGTTTTCGGGTCATGGTTTTGGTTTTTAGCTCATGGTTTTGCTTTTTTTGTAAGAAACGCAAGACCAATGCCAACTGGCAGATACCCTGAAAAACAATGTGCAAGTTATATGCCACAAAATGAGCAAGCTACATGCCACAAAATGTACAAGTTACATGCCACAAAATGTGCAAGCTATATGCCACAAAATGTGCATGTTACATGCCACAAAATGCAGAAGCTACATACAACAAAATGTGCAAGCTACATGTCACAAAATGTGCAAGTTACATCTCGCAAAATGTGCAAGTTACATGCAACAAAATGTGCAAGTTACATGCAACAAAATGTGCAAGTTACATGTCACAAAATGTGCAAGTTACATGCAACAAAATGTGCAAGTTACATGTCACAAAATGTGCAAGTTACATGTCAAAAACAAAAAATTACAATGTTACTAAGCTGGATAGTTATAAAAGAACCCTTTCTCAGGTATGTGATCTAACACATGGAATGATGCATCCCATTTAATGCAATGCAGTTTTTATAGTCATGCTAGGTGCGGTACGGTATGGAATGTTCACATTGGAAAGGTATAAGTACTATTCCTAGCAATAGGACTATTCGACGAATTTCCCTCAGTGTCGCTGCTGTACTAGTGGTGATTGAATTGCGCATCCGTTGCTGTCTACATGTAAACATCTGGTAAAAAGACTACATTGAGACTACAGAATCACGTTACTTGGTATGTTTTTAGCAATTAGTTTCTATCAACATCGTTCAGTGATGTTATCCTCACCAGTTACCCCACTGAAAAATGGGTTTATTCAGTGGAACTAAGTGTTTCTTTTCAGAAACTTACCCAGGACCCAGATGATAGGCTAGCACCCCATATTGTCCTGGGTTGGAGTGCTCCCAATATAAGAGGAGTAAGAGACGTGCCGCTCAGTAACCAAGGGTGACTTCTTCACAGGAGTTAGTCTTCAAAACTTTGCTATGTCCAATAAATTCTCTAGACGAGGGAGTTTCCTGATTTTACAGCGGACCCCACTCCCTGGGACTACCAGAATGGGCTATTCAGTTAATTCGTAACATTGCATTGGAATGAATATTAACACCTAGAATGAATTTTACTGGTTGAGATCAGAAACACATTTTAGGTGTCATGAAAAATGTACAATCTTAAATCACTTTTTGCTTGTTTCACGTATTTTAATTCAGATCATAAATAAGGCTTAGGTACAAAGACTACATTAGAATCTCACCAATTTAGGAGACAACATGGTGGAGAAGCGAACTTTATTAATAGAAGATAAGTAACACCATATAGATGCTACATCATTTTAAAGGTCCACGCCACAGCTACCTTCAAACAATGTTTCCAGCAACTGTGGACATTCACAACAATATTAGAAGTGTTTGGAAAATGAAGAAAGAACAATTTTGGCAATTATTTTTGTCCGAAATTGGTGAGGCTTAACCGTATTAGTTTCTACATATAAACATGAAGGTGAAATGTCAAGTATGTTCTGCCTTACAAAACTAGTTGATATCCCTGATTATGGACTCTGTTGCATTGGGAAAATTACAATTGTTTTTAACAGTGTTATTCCTTTGTATGTATGTATGTATGTATGTATGTATGTATGTATGTATGTATGTATGTATGTGGTTGTTCAGTTTGCCATTTTGTTTTTAAATAAACTGATTATTGTTTATTCTTGAATCTTGTGAACAGCAGATTCTTATACAGCTAGCTTTGACTGAAAACACATTTTGCTTGCATGTGTAACTTTTGTTATAGACAAGTTAACATAAAGATTAAAACTGTTCAAAGGCCTTCTTAAGAAAGCTCTAAAAATAGTTACACACATAAACAAATCAAATGCAAACAAAGGGAATGACAATTTGAAGCGTAATTGGTAATCATTTCATAAAGAAGCAGCACAACTGCACTGTAAAGGGCTTTAAAGCTGAAGAAATATTGTGGTTTGAATAATTAGTGACAAACTTGCCTGTTGGTGAAAAATTGATTCGATCATGTAAGTGTAACATTAACGAGTTTTCCACTGACAATAAGACAATCGATGAAGTCACTGAATGTCATTTCCGGGTAATATGTACCAAATGGAAGTTTTCATTATTAGTATAAAGCCTTTCTTCAGAAAAGAAAAGTTAATGTCACTCAGTGAGAAAGGACAGGTACACCAGATGCTTTTGATTTTCATTTCACTGGGATCTAGTTTCAATGACCTATAGATGCGCTTGTAAACAAGGTCCAGTTTCGGCACGTGGCTTTCCTTTGCCTCAATAACAACCAAAATTAGATCCTTGAAGATAAAAACAGCATATCACTTGACTTGCTTTGGGCCCAAAATCTGACCCTGACCTAGACCAGAGTGTTAATAAGTCTTCTTTAGGTTCAGTCCCTCATGCTCCTTCGAGGAAAGGAAATAAGCCATTGTTGTCCACACATGACTCATTGCTTATGAAAGGGCCTCCTCACCAATTAGGCTGGCTGGTGTAGCAGTCACATATAGTGCCTCTTCACACAAAAACAATCCACTGGCACATTTTCTTATCGTAACTTAGTACTGCGATTCAAATTTCTCCAGAGCCACTGGCTTGTACAGTGTGCCATGCAACACTAATTGTCAGTGGACATGCTGTGGGAACAGAAAGGAGTAACAAAGCTTGTCTATGTTGCGGCTTGAAGTGGCCTTACAAATGTCAATGAACCTGCAACAAATATTGAAGCATGAATAATTAAGTACTTCAGGTTGGGTCAGAAAGGTTGCCAGTTTTTCAAATATATGATATGGTAACTGTTCTTCAATTTCACACAAAATTAAATAATTGCTATTTGCAGAAAGCAAGGTTATATAT
Organism: Phoronis australis; assembly: GCA_002633005.1. NCBI lineage: Eukaryota > Metazoa > Phoronida > Phoronidae > Phoronis > Phoronis australis. The sequence goes on along the minus strand of NMRA01000365.1, from coordinate 417,844 downwards.
AATGACTATTGTATAAAACTGCATCTCTATTTTTCATTCCTAGCCACAACAATTCTTTAAACGCATCACCTGTCTGCAAAATATGTAAGTCATTTGAGACAACTTCAAACCTTTGTCATCCACTTTCAAGCCTTTTGATGTTTGATACTTTCAGCAATTTTAAACGATTACAGATTCATGGGTCTGTCAAGCACACTTATATGGTCTAAGGTTGAGGGAACAATTCTTCAAATTTTTTTATTTTTCTTCAAATAGAAGATATGAAGACTTGGGCCATTTAAAAAATGATGGATAATCTTTCTGTTGTTTAAGAGTAATTAAAAATCCTGAGGCGCCATTGCTTGCATATTGGCAGCAAGAATAATACCTTCAAATACGACCTTACTCATATGTTCACAGCAAAAATGCAATTTTCACAAAAACTGGCAGTCATATGAATTCATAAATGACTTGCAACATTTCAAGGCATGAGTTAAGACTGTTATGAGAATTGAGAAAATGTAATACATTTTTACCTGTTTACAATGGATAGCAAAACAGTTTCATGAAACATGACAAAACTTCATGAAGGTTAAGAATTGACACCATGCTTTGCCCCAGAAACTATTACCTGCTAGTTTAAAACATTCAGTTGCAGCAAATTTTACAACCCCAACCCCCTATGCCAACCTCCCGCTAAGGGCCTGAATAAGTAAATTAAGAACACAACTTACATACATTTCTTAAAAAAATAGCTGACTCTTTTCAAAGGCTTTGTTCTTTGTCCTCGATATAGAAAGTAGGCTTTGACAACATAGCTGCACTGCATAGGAAGATCTTGCTGGTTAGCTTCAGTCAAATGCTTAAAACCAATTTTTATCCATTCAGGGACGGTTGCAGAAGCGATGCATATCTCCTCTACACGGTACTAGCCCTCAAGCCTAAAAACCAAAGGTCAGGTAAAAACAGTTATGATGTCAGCATGTAACAGATTTCAAAAAGACATAGGATAGGGAGTAAACAAATAGCCTGATGGATATTGGTCAAGATCTCTTTGGGCTTGGATCGTAATCTTACTAATAACTAATATCAAGTTGATAGCATAAACAATCACCAACATTCAGCATTGATTGACCTGTTAGAAACCATTGCAAACATTAATAATACTGCTTTGACGTACTAAAAGATCCCGAGTGCTACATCAAGTATCGTAACACACCACAATAAACAATGATTAACCCAACTGGCGACTGCTGCGAAGTCTACATTGACGAGTACCTCAGTTAACAGCCATCAGTATAGTAAACATGGAATAATTGTTATAATAATCACAAACCTTACCTTTGTGTAAGGTCATGCTTACTTCCTCTCGTAGAAGCACCCTTTCACACAATCTCAGATTCAGTTGGCACGGCTGCAAGCCATTTCACCATGTATTAAAGGGCTCACAAAATCGAGGTTGCTTAATATACCACCACTAGTACACGCGCACTCTCTAAGGTAAAGATTGTCGAATAGTCCCATTGAAAACGCTTTCTGAATATACACACTCAACACAGTTGACAGTGGCAGTCATTCACTATCACTGTCTCTCAGGTTTGATCTATCAGTGCTATTCAATTTGGTAAAAAAAACAGTGTTTGAAGTATTACACATAACCGTGCTTGTGCAGTACACTTTTATAACACAAACTGAACTTGGCACATTCTAATGCTCCGTAATAAAACAGAAAACACTTCAATTTCATTGAGCAGACATTGGCTGACAGGCTTCATATACAATCCCAGGTCTATAAAGCCATCTCAGCGGTTGACTTTGTAAATGTGATGAATTACATTTGAGCTAACAACGTTGCACTGGTTATTAGAGAGTTGAGGACAACATATGCTGTCAGTAACTGCACTAACTAAACCAAGTGTAATCTCATGAACAGAAGTGACAAAACGCTAAAAGCAAAATGAGTTTGCAATGTAAAAATGAAATGTACAGATAAGATTTTGTTCATTTCTAAAATCAGAATCTGAACCAAAAACAGTTAACTGTTTCAGTCCTTATAATTTGAGACTATTTTTAACAGGCAGTCTTCTGAACAAAAAGTTATTTTATGACAGAAGGTGGGAACACTGCAGCTTTATATGAAGAGTAGTAAGTACAAGTTAATGGGTTACTTCCCTTCATACAGCACTGGGTGCACATGCTCCTTCATAAATCAGATAAAAGATCAGTAGCACCACCTAAATGCTTTGTTGTTTTTAAGGTCCATAACACAGCTGTCATCGGACCATGATTTGAGAACTTGCGTGCATTCACAGCTACAATGTAGGAAGACTAAAAAAAATAAAAAACTATTGACTGCAGAAGATAAGCTAGGTGCTTAGCCTCAAGATGTGAATGCTACTTAGTTAAGCACATAGCAAACATATGGACCTACTAGCAACGAACCAAAAATAAGGCTGCCTAACTGGCATATTTCACAGAGCACGTCTCTCACTAGCTGATAACCCGCTTTGCAAATTAGGATTCAGGTTCGTGTGGCTCATCGTATGCAGTGTCCTTTACTCAAAAAAGCAAACACACCCTTAATTTCTAAGAAATTGAAGAAAACCATTACAAATATGCTCTCAGTGAGAAATTCGTGATGATTTATTGCAAAACTTAACAAATTTCACCCCACGATGAAAAAATGAAAAAATAGTTATTAACAAAATGAAAGATTTACACAGTGCAGCTCCAGTTTCAGCAACATGCTTACATTTGAAATGTTTAGGGCTTCTTTCACTGGATCATATTCAATGATACATAAAGATTAATGTTATATCGAGCACAATGTGACAATTAGCTTGAGACAACCCATTTCACACAATGGCATATGTCTAGTATTCTGATAAGATTTGAGATCATCACAGAAGTCACAGAATAAGTTTTCTATGGATATACTGTGGTGTTATTTTTAGCCTAAAAAGTCTTCATTCTCATTTTATCTTACTTTGAAGTTGGGTATTTTTGACTGACCGATGTAGGGCTCAATGTAACTTCAATTGAGCACGAATTTGAAATGTTTCGATAAATTTCTGTCAGTACCAGTGTAATCCATTGACAATGGTCTTAAACAGTCCTATCAGGCCAAAAAACCATAAAGGATTCCGGTGTGTACCCCAACTCATTTTGATACCTGCACTCACAAACTAAAAAATAAACCAGCCCCCATCACTTTCAGCCAAGGTCTCGTGTTTGGAAAGCACCAACTATATTTTTTTGGCCTTAAAGGGGTATATTCCTTAACCTCATCCTAAAATGTAAATGACAATTCAGGTTGCTCATATATCTATATCTATATATTTTATATACTATGATTAAAAATTAGTTGCCATCAGAAGTAAAAGGTGTTTGGCGAGGTTGTCCAACTCTTCATAAATTGGGTTACCAGCCCTTCCTAAATTAGGTCACTGGCAGGAGATCCTTAAATTCCTTTTGACAGCAGAAATCAATTGCTATCATGGCAAGGGAGTTTCAGAGCCAATTGCTTGAAATCAATATTTATATCGTGAAAAGCAGTGAAATTCACCTTTAACATTTCAACTAAAGCCACATTACCAAGACAAAGAAACAATATAAACCATACAAATTGTAATTTTGTTTTACTTGAGTGTTTTTCTCAAAACGAGTTTCTCTCACCGAAAGACAAAAATCACATACATATGAAACTGTCATGAATTTGCCACTGAGCACACATACAGATGTATGAAACATATTCATCTTTGATTTCTTGGAAAGTACAAGCAAAAAGCAGAAGGTGCTGACTTTTTGTGAGTACTTGTTTCTCCGAAATCATTCACCTTCCTCCCAGGATGTCTGTGTCTTAATACACCTATAGATGGAGACATTGTCCTTTTCCTCTGGAAAGTACTCTGATTCTGAGCCACTGGACAATGCATCAAATGCGTGGAGCCGAGGTAACTTCATGAAATCCTGACCAAAGTACTTCAACCGCCCATCATTCAGATCAGCTTGCAATGCCTAGTAGAAAACATTATAATGGCAAGAGGCATAATGTCCTAAGTGGAAAATTCAACGTTTTCACCGTTTTTTGACCAAAAACAAAAAACAGGGCTTGGAATGACCAGTGACAAAAAAGAGGAAAAATTTCCGTGTGACATATCATTCTGCAAATAAATAGACTTGTGTGATAGAAATATTTTCTTGTGTTGTAAAATTTAAGTGAAATAAACGTTTTAGCATAAATAAGTCAAAATGATGACAAACAAGAGACAAAAAAGAGGAAACTGGAAATCAAAGAGGAAATCAAAACCAAAAAAGATGAAATCCTCTTACACGAGGAAAATTCCAAGCCCTGAAAAAAAATCACTTGTTATCTTCGAAATATTTGTAACTCCAATTACTGCTTTCCTGTGGCCCATTGCAAAAAACAGTCCTAACAGGGACTCAACTACAAGTTTGCATTTGTGGACTTCTTGATTGTTCTTTCTTTTGATATTCCACCTTCATTGTTACACCGAGTTTTAGTTTTAATACATACCAAGAGTAACCTTCTGTTGAGAATTTTTTATATTAGTGAAAATAAATTAATATAAATAATCAAAGGATGTTGCACGGAAAGATTATGGCAATGAAAATAAATACTATTAAGGAATTGATATAGGGTCCAAGTCTTGATATTGGTGAAATCAATAGGGACAAAGTAATAACTTTATAACCAGAGCCTATGTAAACAACGACATATTGTCTATAAACCATTCTCAAGACAAAAGACAAAAGTTCACAACAGTCCAATCAGGTGACACAGGTGGAGAAACAGACTGAGTCCTTGAATTAGGGGAGTTGTATGAAAAGATCCTTATATATATTTTCAAATGTGAAGAATTCAACTCAGTCCTCATTTATTTTCATTGAAATAAATTTTCAAACTGTATCATTAGAAAATGTCATAAGTAACGTGACAAGAAAAATACGATAGTCAATAAAGTCTTGAAATAAACTGAGAAATAAGGCAATGTAGTCGAGTCCCAATTGGGACTGTTTCATTCAACTGGTCCCATTAATCAAAGGTCGTCAGAATGGGCTTGGATTATGGAAAATTAATAATAGTCTTTTCGAAGATGAAGAATATGTAACTAACTTAAACATAATTATAAATACCTGTGTTGAAGATATATATGTAAATAAAACAACAAGAATGATCAACTGAAATTTTCGGATATAATGACATCTTTTGTCAACAGAAACAGAAATAAAGTAAAACCAAACACTATATGACAATTGACATTTAAGGTGTGGCGGAATGAATATGATACATTGTTGCAGAAAAAAAAATCATTGATATCATTTAAGAAGTTTTTATGTTTAATCCATGAGGTTCTAGTGTATTGAGCTTGTCTATCCAAAATTGTTCTCTCTTGAGTCTGTGAGGGGTACTGGGGTATTGGAGTTTTTCTATTATTTGTACAGAAAGATCTTGAAGATTATGGTTTTTGGAATTGAAATGATTACCTATTGTGTCCTATGTATTGGAGAGAACATTTTTTACATGTTATAAGCTAAATAATATTGTTGGTGGTGCAATCAGAATAATGTTTAAAGAGTATGTTTATCTAAGTAATAAACATACCAAATGCGAAATGGTTAAAATGAAAACAAGGGAATATACTATGACATACTCGAAAAGAAAAAAGTAAATAGAAAATGCTGAGGAAGAGAAATTGATTGAAATTATCAACAACTTAACAGGAGAACTAAATGATGTTAGAATTGATGATGGAAATGTACAGAATTTGGAAAAAGCCAAGTCCAATTCGCAACGGATAAACTCATAGAGTACGAAGACAAATGTTAAGAAGTAAAGCCCAGTTAATTGAGGAAGTGGAGAGTAGCCCAAAAGTTTTTGTCTCATTGGGGAAAAGAAATTTAAGAAAAAGTGTATAAGTATCCTTAAAAATAATAATGGGCACTTGATAAGAGATCATGCTGAAATCAGGTCAGAATTGACTCATTATTACTCCTGTTTTCACAGATCGTCAATTGGAAACACTATCCACTATACCAGATCTATTTAATATCGCCAGTGATGTACCACCCTGTGATTTTGAAGAACTGGATGAACCTTTAAAAGAGGGTGAATTTTATGAAGTTTTAAAAACTTGGAAAAATAATAAGTCTCCAGGAAATGATGGGCTAACTTACGAATTTTATAAACGCTTCTAGCATGAAGTTAAAACTCTTTACTTGAAGCTTTTGAATATAGTTTTTCAGTGGGAGAATTATCTACATCACAGAGACAAAGAGCAATAACGCTCCTACCCAAGTCAAAAGATGATGTCGAGCTCCAGTCCTTGGATAATTGGCGTCCAATATCTCTATTGAATACTGATTATAAAATACTTACTAAAGTTCTTACAGCCCATATAAATAATATCATGGGAAAACTGGTTCAACAAGGTCAAAGAGCTATTAAAGGACGATATATAGGATACAATATTAGTATCATTCAGGATATAATTTCTTATACAAACATTACTGATGGTCAATGACACATTTTTGTTTTGAACTTTTGCAAGGCGTATGATACAATAAAATGGCACTTTATTTTTCAAGCTTTGAAGGCTTTTAATTTTGGACAGGGTTTTACGCGATGGGTAGAAATAATCTATAACAAACCAACAGCTTGTGTTGTCAATAACGGTTTTACAACAGATTATTTTCGTTTAGAAAGGGGTGTAAAACAGGGTGATTCATTGTCGGGTCCACTATTTTGCCAAGCTGTTGAAGTTATGGCCAATTATATATGAAAGTGTAATTTAATTAAAGGCATAAGTGTTGAGAAAACTGAAGTAAAAATTCTCCAGTATGCAGATGACACTACCTTATTTCATCATGACAAAAATTCTGGCATGAATTGTCTCAAATTTTTAGAACATTTTGGTTTACTCTCTGGTCTCCAGCTAAATATTAAGAAATGTGAAGGGTTATATTTAGGTCGAGAAAAAGAGTGTGTATGATCCACTTTAAAGCTTCAAGTGGACTGGCAAACCAACCAGAGTCTGGAAATATTTTTAGTCATAACAAAAAAAGAAAATGATTTTTTAAATCTTGAACTCAAAATTAAGTCCTTTAAAAAGTCTCTTAAAGGAGCATGCCACCCAAAAAACAACCTAATTTGTATCAATTTAGATCGAGTAGTTCTACTCCATAACGACACGTACGGTTGCGTTACCCGACACCTGACGGCAGACGGAGGTGTTGAAATTATCCAATGACGTCATCGGTTTCACACGCAGTCTGTTCAGCAGTTCACAACACAGGTTACTGGTGTCAGCTTATCGCTTGAAGTCATCGTTTAACACCAATAAATCATCAAACTTCGATATAAAATCCTTAAAAATACACTTTGTTCTTATAAAAATGTGTTGTTTTATTTCGCTCTTACGGATTTATTAGTATTTGGACACACCGTAGCCTACAAAGTTCGGTAGGCCAATAAGGTCTGTGGCAGGAGTTTGGGGCCTGTTTGGAGATAAATTCGAAGTATTTTCCGTGAGATACAGACAGGAGAATCTAGATCTGTGTTGTTTAGACTTGTGATTTTTTGAGTTCTAAACACAAAACGCTCGTTAGCCTGGCCAGTGGCTCGGACCCCGATCAGGCCCATCGAGCCGGCCGGATTGACTCGTTCATGTGACTCGGAAACTGATCAGACATCACGAACATAAACCAGCCAAAGTTCAGAGGAAACTAAACTTCCAGTCAAGAAAATACTATAATAGTGAGCCAAAGTAATGTGCACCTGATTATGTTGGTGAATTAGCCACGAACCTGCAAATCTACTTACTCGTCAGGGGCCGCGAATTCAGGTTTCGCTTTGGCCACAGCATCGTCAGGGCAGAAGTTGTACATTGACAATCATTATTTGAGTAATGTAAATGTAAATAAAGATTGCCCTAACACCTGGCCGTGGGATAGAAATCGAGTTGTTTCGTCCGTCTGCTCCCAACCCACACATTTTTGGCTGCAGAGGCGTAGTATTTGTCGCCGCGATTTACAATAACATGAGACGCCATTGAAAATCCCACCACGCTATCCCAGATGCCCCGGCAATGTTGACAATTTACATTCCTCCGAAACATAAAGAGCAACTTCCGCTTTTCGAGGTGAACGTCGTCTGCAACGCCGCGGTGAGAAAGGAATTTGCCGCGGAAATTTTATATCAAATTCGATTTTTTTTTTACGCGGAAACATAATAAAATGCGCAAACAGAACATTTGAAAAAAGCGGAAATCCGCGTTTCTGCGGAAAATTCCAAGCCCTGTAAACAGAGAACTCCAGTTTCAAGAATTGCCTAGATTAGCTAACAGTTGACCTAACCTCTAAATGCTGGTGGTAATTGAGGTCGGGCTCAAATGCCACTAACTTCTTCACGCCAGCATTCAGGAGCACCTTGGTAAGTATGCCATAGCCAGGAGACAGTTCTATCAGCGTAGACCGGGGGTCCTTCAAATCTACACTAATCCCCGACATTAGATCAGCTGAAACACAGAAATGTATGTTTTAATAACTCGCAGAAGTCTGATCCAAGCATAAGATAATTTTCGAGCTACGCAAATGTAAATAATTCTCAGTTTCAAACTGAAGTGAAATGAAGTTTTTGATAGAGTATCTGATAACATAAACAATTTTTTAACTTACCTTTGTTCCTAGTGTTAAATTAAGAATTATTGTGCATTGTGGGACAGCTGTTAGTTGTAAGCATCCACTAACATCACGGATAACATGGTGACGTGTAATCAATAACACACTTGCTGCTTACATTCAACCCAATTGAAAGTGCGGATCAACTGCAACATGCCAGTACAACAAAGCAACCATTATAGACGGGTCCGTAGCCAGATTGGTCAATGGGAAAGGTCAATTTTAGATTATGAGGAACGGACTCTAGGTCAAACGCAGAAATGAGAGTGATTGTGTAATTATTGGGAAGACGATAAGACACCCACACTTTTGAGACGATGCACCACTGAGAAATAAAGGCCTATGCACACTGGAAGAGAAAATCTCTTCGGTCTAGACGCGAGGGTGGGGCTAGCCAAGCCCCCTTACCCCCAGGCTATGGGCCTACAGAAAAATTATATACGTGATGTACAAGCCTCAAAATGAATTGAATTACTACATAGAACAGCTAGTCTTTTGCACTATAGAATTCTTGAGGCACATGCCAAACTCAAATCTCGCCACCTAAAACACAAATTATGAATCGGGTTATCTGTGATGTCACTAAATGTTCACACACTGCCCCACAACCCACAATCCATTAGGAAACTGATAACTGTGTCATATATGAAATCCCCCCCAATTGTCCTGAATCAAATTGTTGGTTATATTACAGACATTGCCATGATGGTGACGTTTTTTTTTCAATTTCCCTGTTCAGTAAATATAACGTCAAAAAAGTTAAATTAAGTCCTGATGGTTGGCAGCTAGCTATCGATAGGCTCTGGGGGCAAATGAGTATACAAGGCAGGAGGTTCTGTGTTTGATTCTAGCACCATTTCATAATTGCTGAATACGCATTCGACTTTTCCATTACCACAGTAAAAAAACCTGGGACCAAGCGTGTGTTCCATATATGTGAGAACCAATTGAAAACTAAAAATTACGCAAAACTTGGCGAAGTATCGCCATGCCTTACAAGCGAAGCGGCCACTAGATGGCGCAAAACGTCGAATCCATCCAAAAATGGGAACAATGTCATCACTTCTTTAATAGAAAGCTATTTACTAAATTTCATAAAAATCTGTCAAGGAACTTCAGGGAAACAAAGAAAAATGGAAAAAAAATGAAATTGCCACTAGGGGCACAGCGTTCGTTGAATCCGCATGAAAGTCGTCTTCTGTTGATACGTTCACATAAATACCAAATTTAATAAAGTTCCAGCAGTGGGCTTAGGAAATACAGTTATGGGCGCAAAACAAAACTGCCACTAGAAGGCACCACAGTAGTCGAAATTGTCATCGTCAACTGTCCTCTTCATACTGAGAACATATATGCGTATTTCCAAAATCATCCTTGGAATGGTTTGGTTGATAGAGAGGTGGATGCCAGAAAACAGACTCTAAAACAGCAAAAATGGCCACTATGTGGCGCAAAATACCTCGATTCCATCCAAAAATGGAAGGAAAGCGTCACCTCACCAATAGATGCCTATATTCCAAATTTGATGAAAATCCATTGAGGACCTTTGAAAATACAGAGGTTAACTCAAAAAACTAAAATTGCCACTAGGAGGCACACCGGTAGTCAGATCCGTCCGAAAGTCGTCGTTGTCCGCTGTCAACATCATAAAAAAACACTTGCTAAATTTAGTAAAGATCCTGCAAGCCATTTAGAAGATATAGCCGCGGGCGCAAAAACTGCCACTAGGAGGTGCCACAGTAATCGAAGTCTTTGGAAAATCATCATGAGCCGTCCTCTTCATAGTAAGAACACACATGCCAATTTTCAAAATCACCCTTAGAGTGGTTTGGTTGATAGAGGGGTGGATGCCAAAAAACACTTGCTGCATTTAATAAAGATCCTGCAAACATATAAATATGTGGGCCCATAAAAAACCACTTTTGATTTCGACCATTCAACAATAGAAATTAAGTGTCAAATTGGAGGTGATCTTAGGGCTTTGAAAAAAATAAAAGTTCATTACTGCTTAAGACCAGGCTTTTCAAATTGGCTTGTCACTGTTAATTTATGTGCCAAGCACGGGTCACAAGCCATAACAAACAGTCAATTCTATGCAAACCCAGAAATGACCAATATATGAGTGACCTCTCATTTGAGTAATTTACAAGTAGAGACCAATTTTATCATAGCAATAAGTGGTTTAAATCAAAAGTTTGTTTTTTGGACAAAACAAGGGTTTATAGCTGCCTTAAATTGAGATGATCAACACTACATAGACTGTATGCCAGTCATAAAGTTAACATAATCAAAATCATCAAATAGTAACTTCAATAACTATTTTAAACTTTAATAAGCCATTTTATACTGTGCTGAAGTACTTCTTTCAGCCAACTCAAAATATTTACTACCAGTGCCTTTTTGTCATGAATATCTATAGCACTCTCAATGTTCATATGAGCTGTATGCTAAACCGCTTGCAGGAGATTACAATTGAAAAGGAATTATCCCTTGGTCTGACAAATACCTGCTAAAGCTTCATCGGTAATAAAACAACTTTCACGTTTCCCTTTCTTCTTACTAGATGGCACTTTAGCTGCAGCATCAGTTTCCAAGGCCCGCAACACACAAAAACCAGTCTTTTTGAGAGGACTCCATGGCACACAAAACAATTTAAAGATTGACTGGCACGTCTTATGTAAAGAATATCGTAAGGCCATTATTTCTGCCCTTTGACGGCATTTCTGGGCAGAGAGGACCAAGTGTGAAAACCAGTAAGAGTCGGACTCAATCTGAAAACAAAAGAATTACAATTGATTATTTGAAAAATTTATGACTAAAAACTAGGGACCACGTTCCTAACTAAAAACAAGTCATTCAATAGAAATGTAAAAATATGGAGGTGTCAAAATTTAAAAAAACGATGGTGCTATAAACCCACTTTCTGTGATTAAAAAGTAGCTAATTGATGATTTTGGCCTGTTGAGCACCATGAAGTCTTCTCAACTGTTTCCTTACTAAGACTATAGTTTTGAGTCTTGGGAAGAACAGGCAGTTTGTTATTGGTCGAGACTATGCACTCAACAAGTAGGTCGTGACCTTGACTTGTAACTAAATAACATACATAACATATACAGGGCTAAATAAAGAAATATTGTGGAACAGAACATGGACCAACTCTTGCTTATAAAAATGTTACCTTTGGTAGGTGTTGTGTCCACTCAAGCAGAATATAATGACTAGGGTTCTTACTGGGGATCGATTCTTAAAGTCTATTAGCAACATATTAGTAACAAATAGTATTAATTCACGAGCCTCTTACGAATTGTATCAGCATGCACACACATTTGCACATGGGATTTGAATGCAGAAAACCCCCAGACAGCTGATCAGAACTAATTTGCTTACAATGTCTCACGTCAACGCATGATACAGTTGACATTTAAAAGTGGACTCAGTATTTAATGTGATTTATTAAGTAGGGCGTTATTCCATGGCGAATTTATAAATTTCAGACTGCGAATTTTTGAGAAGGAAAGGTGTAAGGGAGAGAGAATGCTTTAAAGTAAAGGTGTATGGGTGAGAGAGAGTTTTCACTTTTCAAATTCAGGTAAGTTTCTCAACAAAAACAAACATTGACCGTTGCAAAAAAACTTTATGCAAGTACACCATGTGAAGGACAAGTGTCTTCTGAATGGCGCAACGAGGCAGATCATTTCATGTACAGCATGTGGCTTTAAGCAACAGCAAACTGCCCATTCTTCCCAAGTGCAAGAGGCTGACTAAAGAGTCTGCCTCTTAATCTATCGACTGAAAATCTTGGATTTCGCATTGGCCTGCTTTTTCACAAAACATACTAAGGCTAAAAGTCAACAACAACTCGATGCTAAAAGACAGAAATCCATTGTCTGCTCAGGAGCAAAAGATTTAACAGCAACTTTAACTTTTGGCTATAGAGTGAAACAGGGACCAGATATCACGTCATACGTGAACTGCACAAGCAAGAGAATATAGTGAAATACTGAAATAGTGCTCAGTGTCGTGAGCAGTGTTGTGACAGTACACTGTATAACACCAAAAAAATCACGAAACACTAAAAGTGAATTAAAATTCTTGAGCCATAAACAGTGGCTATATCATACAGCAACAGATCACACCAAAGGACCAGCACAAAAACTCATGAAGGTTTGCCAAGACAAGAGTAAGAGGCAAAACACGTTGTCAATTTCTTCGCCCACTAGATGTCGCGTCTTTTATATAGTCAACTCAGATGTGTTTGAAGGGTAAAATACATGCAATCCGAAAGTTAAAAGAAAAATGCATTCTTTCAAGACTCGCAAACTTAGTTGTAAACGTTTTAAAACAATGACAATCTGAAGCACAAAAACGTGAGGAAAAATATATAGGTCAAATTAGAACTTGACCTAGTTAGTTGCGGAAGATGGCGATTGCTGTTCTGGTGAGTTTCATTGTCTCGTCTAGAACATCAGATTTCTTATTATTGATGAAAATGATTCCTTCATGGCATCGTCAATTGACACAAATAAGATCGAAGATACGTTTGCCTCAAATACTACTTTTTCCAGTGCACTATTGTTGAATGGTATCAATTTGCGTTAGTTGGGACTTTTCCACGTTTTACTTGCCCCTGGAAAACTAGCGATCATAAGTAATGAGCTAGGTGGCGCCATCTTTCTCACCCAACACAACTTACCTCTGGGCGCTGCTTGTAAAAGTATTTCAGAGCAATATCAGTTTTCAATACTCCCAGTATCCATGACTGCCAAATTTGCAAGTTCATCTTTATTGAGGTAATCATTTTCAACTCAATTATTGTTATAAAATTCATCAAATATTCTTGAAGACCATGCACCCGCAGTGAGTCGTGATTATTTGTTGGTGTACATTGGCGAGTTCCCTTTTACGGCTATCAAGGTTTCATAAAATGTAACACTTGCTATTGATTTTATGTGACCGCGACCATTTTTGTGCTGGCTTAAGCTTAGTTGTGGCACAATAATGAGACTCCCACATTCAGACCTGACATCGTCCAAAAGAAAATTATAAGATTCCACATAATCCGATGCTGCTTGCCAGATGACGATTGGCCAAAGCTGTTGTACGTACGACGTAGTCGTGAAAATTGATAGGCCTTTGTATCTAATTTCACACGACAATATGTATTGTCAAGTGAAATCTAGTTTGTTGATTAGATGTTAGGTTCATTGCCAAAAACTTTATTGTTTTCCATTAGCGTTATTTACCCGACAAGTTGGCCAAATCACTGATTTTAGGGTGTTAGCCGACATAGCTTGCAATGTTGTCATCAGTTGATATTTGTGATGATAATCACCAGTGTTGTCTATGTAAGCTCATTTTGGCGACTTTTGTTTCAAAATTGTTGTTGATAAATGTATTTTACCACTTAGAGGGTGTGAAACAAAAATTCAAGAGGTACAAGCAAATAATGATTGATTACAATTGAATTTTTTATTTTGGTGTTGGCGTTAGTAGTAAAAATTCTCCAGCTTAGACATTCTCTAAAATTGGTAATAAGCACTAGTTAGTATTCGTACTGAAATTGAAACTTGGTACTTGTGCAGTTTTGGCATTTATCATGTTTCTCAACTATCGGACATAGCATTTTTTATGAACAGTGTCTGAAAATAGACTTGGCAGTTCATAAATAATTGACACATTTTCATGGATCTCCTTAGTGTAACATCAAAGCGAATGACCGTTTGTCCTTAGTAATTGTAACTTATGAATTTGGGATGTCCAATGTTGCTTATTTCCAAAATTCAGTACACCCCTTGAGCAAAATAATTATCTTTTTATCTCTCCTGAGCCAGAGAAAATTGTCCTTTCCTAAATTTAGATGTTACTCCGCATGGATTGGATTTATGTCTTAACACTGAACAAATAAATGGATTATGTTAAGTAGCCTGCCAAGGGTCGGATAACTATTAATGAAATTATGAAATGAGTTAAAAATGAATCAGTAATCCTTCTTGCAATATGGCAGCAACACCAATTTGCAAGAATATCCTGGACTAATAGTTATTATGTTGATTTTTGTATGTTTGTTTTGTTAAAATGTACATTTAGAAAAATATAATTCTCAAGAAAATCGGGATTGCATGAGAATTTGCAGGTCTGGTATGAGGGAGTGTGGCCTGGTTGATAAGTGCCCGCTTTCTTTACTCGAGGTCGTGGGTTCAAGTCCCACCAGGTCACACTGCTAAACCCTTGAGCCAGGTTTCTAGCTCCTCAGCTCGGTTTGAACCATATATTAATAAAGCATAAAAATATTTCCAGGTGATCAGTGCAATGGGCCCACATGCGAGGCCTGCGCATGTCTGGTACAACGTGTATCAGACCGCCTGCAATTATTTTTTTATATGAGGGAGTACGGTGGAAGTTAAATATGTGATTTGCGTGTGACTTGGCAGGTATATACCCATAGACGCAGGGATATACTTAGCCACTCGCCCGGTCGCCACTGCGAGTAAAAATAGTGGTGGGCGAGTAGAAGTTCACTTGCCGGTCGCTCAGGTGGCGAGCGAATTTTCAGAGCGCAATAAACACTCCATTTTTTTATCATGAGTTTAAGGCTAAGTTTGGTCCGCGTCTCGATGCCCCAACAGTAAAAAGCATCGACGTAGTGCGCCCCCTACAGAGTCAGTAGATGTTAATCTTTATGATTTGTCTGTACAAAAGTCACAATGTGTGGTCGTTCACAAACGAATTTGTGCACTAGTCTGAAACGAAGAAAAAGTGGGAAAGGCGGAAGACAGGTCCATGTGCTCACAGCAAATGAAATACCATGTATCTTGAAACCAACTTCTTATTGTCCGGTGTATTTTTAGCCAAGATTATTTAATAAATAATAACACTGAAATCAGATGTAAGTTACAATGATTGTCCTTGTTATCGCTATGAGCAAAATAAAATATCGCAGTTTAAATAGCGTCCAAACAGCACTCAAACCTAGCGACAATTACCGTAAACGTTCGGGTTAATGCCCATGCTCAGTTAACCACCCACCCTTACTTTAGGTGGATTTTCGATTTAACCGCCCACTGCTCGGTTAACCGCCCATCTGCGATTTTTGAAGATTTCCAGTTAAGCGCCCACCTCTCCGTTAAGTGCCCACCGCTCCATTAAGCGCCCATCCCCGACTTTTAAAGATTGAAGATTTAGTGCGATTTCCCGACTTTTAGATCGATGATCACAACTAGAGTGCAATGACAGCCTCCGAGCCGGCAGTTTGGCAATGAGAATTATTCAATACAAGTAACAAATTCTTGTCTCGGGTCATGGATTTACTTCAAAATTTAATACTTGAACGTTTTGTCACTTTATTTTCTTCCCATGTTTGCAAAGTTTAAGAACCCTGCCGGCTTCAATGCCTCCGCTTTTAGCGACGTGGTCTGCCGCGCCGAGTTTCTGTCTGCAGTGCACTAGATAAAACATATATTCGAAAAAAATCGGGTCAGAGAAATGTGACACTGGTTTTGCCAACACCTCCAATTCGCTTTTGGTAGGAAGCTCTCGTATTTTGAAGAATTTCCATAACTGACGGAAAGATGTCAAATTCTCCCTATTTTTATGAGTGTAATTGCCAGGTTATCGAGGATGTGTAGCGACCGAACGGACAGTGTACCTCGCTGGCCGATTTGCTGTCTCAGTTTCTGAATTCAAAGGTTGGCAATACGTTACTGGATGTTTGTGCATCATCTTGAAGAAATAAAAAACTGCTAGTCAGATTTTGTTTTTCGCTTGTTGCATCTCAGACAAGTTGGCGATAGCAGATTCCGCCAAAGTTGCTGGCGGTTCTTTATAGTACGATTTCTTGCGACAGGCGTAACTGTGAATTATCGTATCCACCTAGCCTTTTAGCTTCCCGAATATTTTTGTTCCTACATTGGGCAGTTTCAGCCTGAACAAAATTCTTGCCATTCGAGTCCGAGACATCTATGACGTAACTGATTGAAAATTGGCGGCAGTGGTAATGACGTGCACGCAGCTAGCTACGGGCATGGAACATTGGGTCCACAGATCATCGTGCCTGGAAATATTGGAACAGACTTGACATCGTAGTTTTGGGTCATTGGAACGGAGGAATATCGTAAAACACTGGGTTTTTTTGTAACAATAGCTTAAAAGTACAGAGTCGCGCCGGTGTACTGTCGCTGTTCTCTTTTGATATGCGATTTCTGAAGTGGTGCCCGCGTGTAAGTTCCCACACCCTGGAGTGCATATTACCTTGACAACAACATGTGTGATTGACAGGTGACTCATACGTACACGCGTGCTGAATCCAGCTGCTGTCTTTTGTCACTTAA
Organism: Phoronis australis; assembly: GCA_002633005.1. Lineage (NCBI taxonomy): Eukaryota > Metazoa > Phoronida > Phoronidae > Phoronis > Phoronis australis. The sequence goes on along the minus strand of NMRA01000365.1, from coordinate 400,838 downwards.
AACAAGACCCATGTTGAAAGAGGCTGTTAAATTACTTGACGGCATTTCCAAGTTTAGTGACCGCATATTGCGCGCAAACAGTGGGAGGGACTAGTGTCGCAATGCGATATTGCCGTAGTTGATATTATATTAGGATGATCTGTACATATTGCGTGTAAAATAAATGTGTTTTTCGAGTTGCTTTATGTTTTCCAGGTGGGCCTGTCCATTATACCCCCATAAAAACGTCTCGCGTAGGTTGGAATTTCTCGGTGGCAGGTACAAGACGTCTATAATCTCGGCTCGCATTTCCAAATTTCAGGTCGCCAATGCGACCTGCAGTTCGTTATGCCGAGCGCGGAGTCTCAGTTGCAAAACACTGACTCGGAAAGGACGCATTGCTGGTTAAAGCTCTTCACTAATTTAGTTGTATAGTCGCGCAAACCACAGATGCCGGTTATCCGAAGAATTGAGGCTACATCTACGAATTGTTTTTTACTGACGCAGATATGTGTTCGAACTGGTAATTTTTTCCTCGGACTCTACTGTTCGCGGTCACTAGACTCATCCCCAGTCATAATGTTACTAATTTTAAAATAAAATCTTGAGCAAATGATTGTTTTTGCGTAATGCCTTTGCAGTAACTTTTGATTGACGACTGGCTCATATCCGCTTACCCCCGATTCTCATCTCGTTTGCGTGGCATGTTTCACGCAATTGGAAGCGGGCAACGCCGGGCAGTCGAGATAAAACAGCTAGCTGCAGAACCATACATTGAAAATGAGTCACGGAGTCTAGTCTAATCTAATTCTAATCTCCAACATAAAAACATAAACATCCCAAACACAAAAGAACACCTGAATTAGCTTTTCAAACTTTTATTACATCATTAATTTTAAAACTGGTCTTTGACTCGAAACTTGACAGCTAGCACCATAAATTTGATGTCTGCTGTGACCTCTGCAACACGTGAAGCTCACACGCGTGCAATTCTAAAGTGTCATCGCGTGAGAATAGTTGCAATGCAAGTTATTGTTAGACTACTGGTTGTCTGCGCACCACAGCCCTAATAAGATTGCAGGACGGCAAAGGACTATTACTCACCAATTTTGTAAATTTAATCTATGGGCAACAGAACATTTCTTAGGATCGTCCGCTGTTATGACACTTTTAGCGACATTTTGCGACTTGATGATAAAGCTCTTTGAAAAATTCTACGCGTTTCGAGTACGTGTATCGTGTGGTACTCTGATCATGAGGTAAGATTATCCGCCCAGGGCGGTTGTCTGTCGTAATAAGCGCCCATGTTTAGGTTAACCGCCCTCTCTGGATTTCTTGAAATTTGCGTTTAAGTGCCCATGTCTGGTTGACCGCTACCCCCCGATCTTTTGGGTTTGCCAATTTATCCACCCAGGGCGTTAACCCGAACGTTTACGGTAGTTCCAAGAGTAACTGGGGTAAGTCTGTATGTACGGCACTATAGATTCTTCTTGCCTGTACCTTAGGAATGTATTTAATTCTCTGTCCAGTTGGTCAAATGGTTACGATTATGAGTTAGATTTCCTACTCTTGAGTCCCTTCATGAACGTCCTAAGTCCAAGTGTCATTTTGCTGAACACAAAATTGTTTAGTCTTAAGTTTGTTAATTACCGTGCACAAATATAGATGTAGTTAGCGGAGAGCTTTAACTTACTTTGTCATCATGATCACAGGTATGAATAATAATAAATAGTGAATTCAAACAACTATGTAAATGCTTACATCGCTTATTAGTCTTTAGAAACTTTGCTGTTCGCTAGCGTTCATAACAAAGGTTGGTACATGTTCTCCGCCACAAGATCGCAAATACTTTGATGTGTTCATGCTAAAAACAAGGCTAGGCAATTCAATTGAGTTCTGCCACTGCACCATTGTCAGTTGGAGAGCAGCCATCTTGTTTCCCCCCATACTTAGGCCATGAGTAAGTCCTGTTAATGCTGCGAACTGCATGATTAGCCACCAAGCTGTAACTAGGTCATGCACTTCGCTATCTGGTTTCAACAAAGCCCAGCATTATTGAGCACTGCTGGCTACAGTCTGCTGGCCGTTTATTCAGTGAACACATGTCTCAACGCTCAGTAACTGTAGTGAAGTGCATGTACAGACAGGCTTCAGTGTGTAAGTGTTTCATTTGGCAGTTTTGGAATCCGTTCTTCCTCTTGTAACAGCGATTAGTTTTTGCGCTTAGCGATTTCAGTCATTGAAAACAATTCGTTCTTTAGTTATGTATATTAGGTATACACCGTATTTTGTGTGCAAAGAATGGATTGGTATCGCAACACTGAAGCATTTGATATCCTTTTTATGGTATTTATTTGTCTTGTCAGTCTGGATTTGGAATACCGGTACTAGTATTCGATCATGATTTTAAATAATTTGACGTATGTTCAGGCACAAAGAACGACTAAGTCCAATTTAGTGAATGTTTCATGTCGTTAGTTGCCAAATTTGTAGGTTTAATTGTAACAACAGGTTAACAAACTATCCAAAGGGAGGTTTTAAAATTTTTTGTCCAGATTTTATGCACGCCTTGGCTGTTGCCCAGAGTTTCATTACTATTTTTGTGCATCAAGCATTTGTTCCAGCCTTTGTATGTTTTTGTATTCTAAAGACATTAGCTCTGTGTTCTAAACCATAACATTTTCTAAGACGTCATCTGTCTGACCGTGGTATCAGTACTGTTCAAATATTTCCTGTTTATTTCGCTAGCAGTACATTTAGGATTAATGCGTAATGACTGCTTGTTCAGTTATTTTGCATGCCATGCTATGCTGCGCGTGTGCGAGTGAAGCCAGTAAGCCAACTGCTGACTGTTAATAGCCGTAACCAATAAAACTTATGTATTGATTTTTAACTGTCTTAGTTTTACACCGCTACTGACCGATATGTTTTCTTGACGGAGGTATTATTAATCGGCGCAGTTTTTTTTGCCTATGACATGCATCGTATATGGATCTTTTGGCTTAGAATTTATGAAGTTGAATATCAAGTGACTTACACTTTTGATTTAGTGGACGTTGTCCATTTCAGCATTAAAAACTCTGCATTTCGCTCTCTGAGTTCCCTTCACCCGAATGGTTGGGAATTTTGTCTTCGCAAATTTATTTTGACCCCTCAAGCCTTTTTGACCTGCCGGCAGTGACCCCCAATCATGGTTGTGTCATTTCATAACAGATAATTATGTACCCTGACCTTGCTATGGACTTTCTGTGTGTGCTTTTGAGCTAAGAAATTTCACCTTTCATTTTGAAGGACTTGCCCAAAACTGTTTTAATGTGGGTAGCCTCATGTCAGCATTAGAAAAAGCAAAACCTGTTG
>NMRA01000365.1:382391-394707 GCA_002633005.1 Phoronis australis | reverse complement strand
GACTCGTCCGTCATGCTGGGCCATCTATTGTTCTTTATTGTAGTTGATTGTCTGCTCTCTATTTGATTTCTTCGCTAGTCACATGAATGTTATCGTGTTATCGTGTTATTCATAATTAACGCCTTGATCGTCTTGATTGTCGTCGTCTCCCTCATCGTCGTCTTTTCGATTAGTTCCGCCAAGTGTCGCTCCTCCGAGCGCTCTCGTACTGACTTGTTCACATGATTGTTTGATGATGGACATTGTATTGGATTTTAAATGATTAATCATTTGTTTGGTGGTATTTATCTTTATCTTTTGAAATTTCAGGTGGAAATTAATGAGGTTTTGGTGTATATTCACTAACTTGCAATTTTCTTCATTTTGCCTCTAGTGTTTAGTGTAAGTTGTCTAATTCAGTGGAGTACATATAGCGTATTATAAAATGGTATTGTCATGTTATTTGTACCGTATATACCGCTCTGTCACCAGTAGAGTACATATAGCGTATTATAAAATGGTATTGTCATGTTATTTGTACCGTATATACCGCTCTGTCACCAGTGGAGTACATAAAGCGTATTATAAAATGGTATTGTCATGTTATTTGTACCGTATATACCGCTCTGTCACCAGTAGAGTACATAAAGCGTATTATAAAATGGTATTGTCATGTTATTTGTACCGTATATACCGCTCTGTCACTCCAGATCCGTATGTATGATGGAGACGTTTGCCAAAAATAAGCCCCAAGTGCGTAACTGCCCTCGGGAGGGGAGGGGGAAGGGGAAGGGGTTCTCTACAAGTTCTAGCAGGTTTCAGCTCGAGTTTTCCCTTTTTTCGAGGTCGTAGTGTGAACATATTGGTGCGACTGACCCCCAACCCAAGAACTGAGTGACCAGGCAAAGTATTTTGATTGGGAGGATGCAGTCGTCATATGCATGAGTCAATATGGCCGTCCAATAATCTATGCAGAGGAGCAGTGTGTGATAGGTCAGTTGTGCCACCTTCATTATATGAGAATTGGTCAGCTGCTTTTTGCATATTCCGTTGATAGTCCTCAGCACTTGGAACAGCTTCCAGCCAGCTACAGTGCCCGTTTTTGTCTATAGAGTACTTGTAAGAGTTTTTTAATGCCAGGGATTATGGTTCATACTACTAATATAACGAGATTTATTATTTCCAAGGTGCAAGTTGATTCTGAGACGAGATTTGCTGAGCTGCAAAATTGTCATCGTTACTTGTTGTAATCGTAGTGTGATGTTGAGATTTTGAGTTAGCCATCTAAGCCATCAACTAACTGGTTCTGCTTTTTCTAAGTGAGCAGTTACCGGTATCAAGTGATGTTAAAAAATACCGATTACGCGAGTGCCTCTTTGATGTCATGAAACATGTTTAGCGGCAAATATCAAATTGCAATGAATGTGTTCTGGACAGTCAAAAATTTGTTGGATGCAAGTGTTTGCACTATTTTAAAATGATTCTGATTTTGAGCTGAACATGAATTTTGATGCACCATGGCATTTGGACAAAAACCTTGAAATCTTCATGACTTATGTGTAGAAACAGTTGGCAATAATCTGTATGAGTATTCTTGAGAATCCCTTGGGGAAAGGTCTTAGTAGCAAATAGTTCGAAAGGTCATTGGTAAAGTTGGGTCCAATATGAGAGCGTGAAAGCATTCAAAAGCTTTGCTTTAGACCTGTGCGGTTGTGATCGGTATGTGAGAAGTGTTTACCCCAGCTAGCAGGGTGAGACTTGAAATTTAAGAAAAAAAAAATTGCACTGACTTGATGAGGGTGGTAGTTATCTCAACAAAAGCATGTTGACAAGCATGACATGTGTGTTAATGCTGTCCGGTTCATTTTATCTTTTTGTCTTCTTCCTTAGAAGTGTTGCACGACTTTGTCCGCCCTTCATTTTGGAAGACTGTGCTATGGCAGCGTGGACAAAAAGTAAACCTGGCGTTTGAGTTGATGCATGTGGTATTAAATGGTAGTAAAATCGAGATGTCAAAAATCAACTTAGTGCAACCATATACAGCACTTGAAAGCAAAATGTTTTCAAATTTGGAACTTATTGTGTGGCCAAACGTAAGCGTTATCCCTCAACTTTGAATATGAAGAATTTTCTTCCATATTATGTTTTCGTACTCTACTCCTTATTACTCCTTATCATCAATGAGACAATTCCCAAGCACATTTGCAAGCAGTTGTGGGTGGGGCTTCTATTGTGGTTTGACTTGTGTTCATGTCTGCCCTACCAATCAAAGCCTGTTGTATATTATTTATGAATACAGTTGAATATAAGGCGGAGCTTATTCTGTCAGTCTGTTGAGTTTACTTCTTTTCATCCATGCAAATCAAAATCTATTATGTAATGACAGTTCAAGCATTTGCCATGTGGCCTGTTGCAAATGAATTGGTTGATGCCTGGGTCCTTTGGATTCTGACCAGAGCCAATATGGGTGCTGTCTGCCAGCAGTTGACTAAGAAGGAAACTCTGAGCTGACAAGGTGAGCGAGATGCACATTGATTCGACAACTTTCACATGTGAAATGATTTCTTCCACCTGATGATTGCAGTCAGGAATCTGTGCCCTGAGTGATGTTTTGTCTATACATATTTGCATGACAGGACACTTCTGTTAGTGCTTGTTAACAACATGCTGTGGCAGAGCAGTGTTCTCCACATCTGAAAATCTAAACAGGTCACACGCGAAAAAACTGCAACGTGCCGCCGGAACCATGTGGCGGTCAACGTTCTGCATAAGCTAGTGTGCACCTTATTTTTACTCATGCATTTTAATAGTGATGCACATTAGTGCAAGCAATAACTGTTTTTATTCAACTTTTTATTATTAAAAGTTGGACTTATTTACAAACATATCACACAAGTCATAATCCATTTTTTAGTCAATGACTTTGAAATGGAAGTCTACAGACGTGTTTGAAACAGTAAGGGGAAATGTTTTAGGCTACTCAACAATTGCGATGTCAATGTCAACTAAAGTCTAACACAGGAGTAAACTTTTGGCACGATGTAGACAGTCCCAGTGAAGTGTCTTTGTGAAGCCAGTCACATTTTTATGTCTTGATAGCAGAGTCCAGTTTTCACTCAGTCTGTAAGTGTAGTGTCTTGCACAGCATTTTAATAGTCTGAATTCGATATTTAGAAGCTGGTACAACGTTAAACTTCTGCACTACCAGACCTCTTGTAAAAACTGCACAATATGCGAGTCTTCCCTTATGAATGCAAATTAGGCGGAGTAAACAAAACAATTCACATTCGTTTTCCATCTACTTGGACGAGAGTGTTAGGCCTGTTGATGACAAATATTTCTTAAAAGATATCAACTGGGTTATCAAATGCTTGCAACTATGGAATACCCATAATTTTCAGGATTGTCACAAACTCATTCTTCCAGATGAAAACCATCTATTCTCAAGCAGGCCTTTATCCAGGATTTCGAATATAGGGTGTCCAAAATGGGGTTCCCAATATTCCAGGGCGTCCATAATTCCGACGCGTAACCCCCCACCCCCAGCAATCCCCCAAACACACAGTTTTTTTTTACAAAAAATGCATAGACCAAGGTTTTTACATCTAAGTTTACAAAACAACCTTCTGTGGTGAGCATTTTTAATAAAAAATTGGTGTAGACCAAGACTATTACAATGTTATCAACCAAGTGTGAGCATAGCAACATTGTATATACTTTGCTCACACTTTGTATTTTTCTTCCTGCTTTGAAAAAAAGAGCCCCCACTGAGCCTTCAGAGGGTTCCTAATAATCATTACAATGTGTTTGTCCAAACTTGAAAGGTTCCTATAGACAGTGGGCGGCTGTCCTTGCCAGAGCCTCCATATTAGTGCTAGGGCGTTCATTTGGACGCCCAGGACGTACGCTGCATAAAGGCCTGTGCGCAGGTCAATCGGTAACGGAAGCCAGGATAGAATTCACTAAAGTAAGGACCACGCTAGGTAAACAAGACTGCGAGATTACGTGAGATATTACGGTGTGACTTCAATGAGAGCACGTGATTTTGGCTACAATTTCTAAGCGGGAGACATATATTTTGAACGTTACTCAGTGACGTCACCCGCTATCCCAAATCTCGGAATACTCCCCCAAAATCACAAACGTCACGCACGGCCACTACCTAAGTTGAGTTTGTGAACGGCTTGGCACATTTTTAGAGGGAGTATGCGCCATAGATATAATGTTCATGCTGCCAACGAAACTCCTTATAAGGCAATGAGAAGATCTCGGTCAATCTCAATGGGCCGGTGGCACCAAAAGTAACCATTAATATTCATCTAATTGAGAAATACACAAACAACAACCAATGAGAACCATCAAAAGCAGTTTCATGCAAAATGTTTGTTGAGACTGGTATCGATAAAGTCTATGCCGTTTGGCCCAGCCAATGTGGAAAATGTGCTACGAAAACCAAAATTCTGGCCTCCCAGAAGAGGGCTGTTGTATAAACTGCAGTGAGCAGGTAGTGGATTAGTAGCACTGGGCCTTTGTTTAAATTCAATTGACTACAACTACTTGTTCCAGATGAATTGAATAGATAATTGAGAGATTATTTACAGGCTGCCTTACACCATAAATAGACTAGTGGCTGGTCTGCCTGCTTGAGTGAGACCAGTGATTAGGCGGTCCACAACTGACCATTTGATCTTTATTCAGTTTCAATGGGCTATGGCCAGTTGCTACCAAGCGTTATTTGAACCAGTGAAGACCGTATTAATAACCATGACGCCTTTTTTACCAAGTCTCTATATTTCTAAACTGGTCGCGGGATTTTTAAACACGACGCGGCCAAACAGGACGCTGCGACATGTTTAAAGTGGTCCTGGAGAACACTGCAGAGGTTTGTCCATTGCTATTTTACTGTCTTGCACTTGGGCCTGTTGCGTCACACAGGATACGAAGTCTGTGAGGTCATGTGCTTTGGTATTGCATTATGATATCTTGCGAAAGACTTGCGCGACCTAGCTAAATTCATTAGAAACTACCCTCAGGGAATGCACCTTTTGGCTGTGTGAGCTTGTATTGATTTAGGCATATACTGACATTTCAAGTTCTTTCAAACTTTATGCTGAAGTGTTTCCTTCTTTTAATGCCGCCGACGATTGTCCTTGTGTTCTTTGTACATTCGTAGAACTTTCTTCTCATTGGTTTTAAGTGAGAACACCAGGTGGTTGGTGAGTCTCATTGTTTTACAGTCCTATAGGCCTATATGTAGGTACTTACCCTGAACTGCTGCTTCAAATTGTCATTAAGAATGCGACATGTTTGTTACAGTGTTATTGGCTTTCTCGGCTTAGAATTTAAAACCAGGACATAACAAGCTTCAGGTCACATTTGCAAATGCAAGCTAAGGCTTTGAATGCCAACTCGTGAACTAGGAAAGTATAGGCAAGATGTGGGAATCTCATTACTTTGAAAATACTGGGTCGTCGTTTTCTTTTGTTTACAGGTCAGTCAACATGCCACACTGTTGATGGGTACCGAGATGTACTCAATTCGGACAGAGGAACAACTGTCCCCACACTCCCAGTGGATGGTCATCTGAGCACACAAACTGCTTACATCCCGCCGTGTGACTCCTTTGCCACACATCTGGCACTTTCTAAATAGCTCCAATACTTTAGACAAGTCCTCAATAAACTTATCAAAGTTTAGCTTACCAATCTGTTCATAGGACGACGAACTGCCCTGTTCACTAGGTGTCTAACTGGGCCTGTACTCGATCGCACTACCCAACATCGCTGCAGGACTGCTTACAGGCTCTGAGCGATAATGAAAACATCCAGGTGCGCAGCAACAATGTGGCATGTTGACTGACTCATGAGCAACAGCTAACTACTACCGAACTTATCACAACCGAGGTTGAACAATGACTGACTCGACAACTCTCATAGTCAGACTATATGAAAAGAAATTGGTGCGAAATTCTTGCCTCCCAAAACGTCTCATCCGAAGTAGAAAACGAATAATTAATTACGTAACGAAAAAACGAAAAGCTGTAATTAAGTGAAAAATATGCCTGAGATAATTAGCGAAACTTATTTTTGCTGAAAATGACATGAAAAAAGGTTGCCTTCGCCTTTAAACAAAGCAGAGCATGGCATCTGCATGTTACAACTCTGGCGATGTGAAACCAGCTACATATTACAAAACATGAAGCCACAACATAGTCTTATGTTATGAGACACAGTTGCAGATTCACTTGAGTACAAAAAACAGTGTTAAATTCAATTATCCACGATTTGACAAACATAGAACAAAAAATATTTGAACTTTTTAGAAGTAATAAACTAATTCATATTACAAAACGTTCGTTGATATCGTCTTGCTAAACATAAATCAGTGACGGTGGATTGGCGTTGGCCGCCGTAGCAGATGATGTATAATCCAGTCCATGCAGACAAATCTGAGACTGGTTTCCATTCAATATCATCATTTTGGCGCAGGGCTATGGTTGATTAAACAATTGAATGTCACGCCCTGCAGTATAATTCACATTGCTGCACAATATCTTTTGTAAACTCGGACATGATAAAATGAGTGAAGCAGAAAGCTTACTGTTTCTTACTTCATTAGCGAGTCCTGGCGCTTCGCCATTTTATTTGTATCGAGGTCGTTGCCTGGTCCTTGGCTGTATTAAGTTGATGTGCATTGTTGGATAACCAGGCAGAGATGAGGTATGAAAGGGGATTGAATGCTTGTGTTCAATGGGGGCACAATTCAAGATCCCATTGTAAAATTATTATTTTTCCCGTTCGATCTGCAAACAGTGAAAGGTGCCGTGTGACTTGTGCTTATTCATTATTAGTAGCGATCATTTTTACTTGCGATTCTTTTTACTAGCGATCATTTTACTAGGGATCACAGTGTTCTCCACATCTGAAAATCTAAGCAGGTCGCAGGCGTAAAACCTGCAGCGTGCCGGAACCGCGCGGCGGTCAACGTTCTCCATGAGATAGTGTGCACCTAAATTTACCCACGCATTTTTATGTGCCCACATATTTATATGTGGACGCATTATGCCGTCATCGTCCGTCCGTCCGGGCGGCGTCCGTCCGGCGTCCGCTGCTCTATCTCCAAAACCCTTTGACATACGTTCATGAAATTTGGCACATATGTTCCATTCATGAATGGGACGGCATGTGCGAACTTTCGGTTACTTCGTGACTATGAAGGAAAAGTTCCAAGTAGAAATTTGTTTCTGGCATTCTAATGCTGTGCTAATCTCATATGTTGGTGAATTTGTTTTTAATTCTCTAGTCAAAGGTCATATATCGGAATATGAATAACTAAAAGTTGATTATTTGTTGTTTGGCTTTTGTTGTCAGCATGCTCCAGCATTTGGCTTCGAGTTTTTGACAAATTTTCTGACTTTAAGCCTTGGCCTGATTTCATGAAGCAGGCTAAGCCATCGGTTCACTCTTCACTGACTAATAGCAAGACAAGAGACTGTTGGAGAAACAGCCCCCTGGTCTCGGTGCACTCTGTCGAAGCTCATAAGCCAAAGAAGGAAAATGCTGGTTGTGAAATGCATGTGATACTTTTGCTAAGAACGGCAGAGTAGTGCCACTGTAGTGTAAATTCTAAGAACATGTCTAGCATGATTGTGCCCAGGCAAGATACCAGGTCAACTCTTGACCTACTTAAGAGAAAACTGGCTGTCTTGCTCTGTGATACAGCTATAGGGATGAGTCACGTATGCCCTGTTGATTTGACCTGTTCCTGTTATCCAGGCTCCTGCGTAACCTTCGGTACATTTAATTCATGATATTTTAATTTGAATCATACAAGTCTTTGATAGTGTATTTTCTCCCCAGACATGAGCGGATTGTAAATGGTCACTTGGTTGTTTTTAGGATAATACTCGCCGGCTAATGCTACTATCAGCTGCATGGCATTCATTGATACCGGTTTCGGGTAAGACCAGTTCCAGTGTAGGAGTGCAGTATTCTCCCACGACCTGTTTTGACTCGATGCGGTAACGAGTTTGGATTTTGCCGCGTCGAGTTTGGGAAAGCGTGTCAAGTTTGAAAATTGTTGCGCCAGGTTTAAAATCTTGGCTGGCTTGGTACTTCACCTCTCAGCATCAAATCAGAGCTTGATTTTACCAACAGTAAACGTAGTTCACTTTACTAAGAGGCAGTTAACAGTACCGTATTCGCCGTGATAAGGCGCCCGGGGCGCTTAGTAAAATTTGTTTCGGGGGGAGGCGCTTATTGTAACGGTTGAAACCCGATCTCCGAAACGGGTGAAATCAGAATCTAGGATTCATCAAATTTACTCTATATGATGTATCTGTAGCCTAGGAAGACTTTCTACAAAACTGTGTTGCATTGCTATCAAACTTCGTTGTTAAATTACCATCATTTTACAGAAAATTGTGCTGATAACCGAGGTTAAAAACTCACCGATGCACAGCTGCCTTGCGATCGTCGACAGGGCATCTTGAATAAAAATATAGTTTCTTGTCTCAAAAAATCACCTGAAATCCTCACTAAAGAAAAACTAGCGTCCCTAAGATTTTAAGATTATGTGGAGTCGATATTAAGAACAAGATAGGTTCAAATCTGCGCAAGATCATTCCCAGCAACATGAGAAAAATCTCTTCACAAACACACATGTCGTAGTCACGTGACCTTTGTTTTGAAGATCATCTGCGTTTGTGAGTGAGCGACCACATGCGTGTCATCAGTGTTCATTTGCCGGAGTAAACGCAATATAACAATTTAGATGTGCATTGTAATTAAAGAAATGAAAGCGTTCAGAGGAGCGAAACTTGGCGAAATTAACAGATAAGACGATGACAGAGATAATGACGAAGATGATGGATATGACGACAATGGTGGCGATGATGAACAATACAAGTTATGATAACATTCAAATGACAAATGTAGAGGTCAGAAATCAGTAAGAAATGGGCTACAGACTTGAGCGACACTTGGCGAACTGAAAAGACGACGACAGAGATGATGACGTAAATGACGAATATAATGATGGTGGTGGCGATGACGAACAACATCATAACATTCACACGACGAACTTAGGTGTCATAAATTAGTAAGAAATAAGCTAGTCTTGTTCAAAAGAAACTAAACCAACATCAGTGCAGTAAGAGCGCTCAACAAAGGAACAGAGCTATCACAAAATCTCAAATAATTAAAAAAGTAGACGTCCTTGCGAAAAATGGAAAACATCTTCTGAAAGCTCGTTCAAAACTATCTAAATTCATTGTATCACACGACTTGTTAAATTTTTTGAAAAAAATAAAATTTTGCTTTTTTAAAGAAGTCAAATAACTCGAAAACGGCAAGTCTGAGAAAAAAATTGTTACAGGTTATTTGAAAGGGTATACTTTAAAGAATTCACATGCAAAAATTCACTCATATTCCTCGTTTAAAATGGCACTCCAGCACGACTGAAAATGGGTCAACATGCGCCAGATCTGCCATCTTGAAAGCAACTTCCGGTTTTTGAGCTCTGAATAATAGCATGTCATAAGAAACTAATACCTGAAAAATGTCGAAGCAATTGGTCCTATAATGCGCCCTTTACATGAGAAAACGTTTTTTCCCGAAATCGAGGTGCGCATGCGCGAGTGCCTATATTTCCGCCATATTTAACCAGAAGTGCACAATTTATGGTATACATGTAGCGCACGTCCAGTCCAATAATTGTGTTGATTTTCAGCCCTGTATGTAAAAATTTGTAGCCTCCAGAAGCATTTGAATGTTAAAAAGAAAACAAAATGGCCGCCACATCCTCTATCTTGGATCCGATTATGACGAAAAACAATACGCTTCCAGCACTTCTGAAACTACGTGTTATGTGTAAATTTCGTGGTGATCGAACGAAAATTGAGACCTGTATCTTGCCAACAAACAAAAAAATGAGAGCACTCGGAGGAGCGACACTTGGCGAAATTAACCGAAAGGACGACGATGGGGAGGATGACGACGATCATGACGATGAAGGCGGCAATTATGAACAACACGATAACATTCATGTGACTATAGAACAAATCAGTAAGAAATAGGCTGCAGTCTTGTTCATGAACCGGGTTTCTCGGACGGCAGACAACAGAGGTTGATAGCAAATGACAGCTACCGGTTTGCATCAAAAGTAGGTAAAAACTTGGTTTTTCTCATTCAAAAACACATCAAGTAAATCAGTTTCCTGGCATCTGTTTTCAACAAATTCCTCAAATAACAAGCCAAACCTGACATATGCCCTGTATATGAATTGTAGGCACTAGAAAATGCCCTGTGGCCGCGGCCTGACTGTCACTAGAAAATGCCCCGTGGCCGCGGCCTGACTGTTCAGAGCTACGTACAATCTTGAGCGACACTAGGCAAAATGAACGACGATGATTGTGATGATGAAGGTGGAGATTATGAGCAACACTATAACACTCATGTGACTAGAGAAGATGTGAGAAATCAGTAAATAGGTTACAGTGTTGAGTGACACTTGGTGAACAGCAAAATCGGTCAACAAAGAAACAGCGTTTTCAGTAAGTCTTGAATAATTCAAAAAGTAGACGTCTTAGTGACAAATTGAAAATATCTTCTGAAAGCCCGTTCAAAACTTTATCTAACCTGGCATTATTGCAAAATTCCGTAGACAGGGCTTGACATTAACTTTTATTTTAACTTGTCCAGTCGGACAAGTAGAAATGAAATTTACATGTCCTGACCTCTCAGACACTTGTCCAAAGATAATCAAACTCAAATTATACTTTTCAAACATATATGAATGTCGCACCTTATACCTGTTAGAACAAGCTCAATAAAAATGTGTAAGAGCATATATTACACAACATTTAAATTTTGCACAAGTTTATTAAAGTGGGTATTTGTATTTGGATTTCGCTAGTGAACACGCTACAAGTTTACTCTGGCTTTTCAATTCTGAGTTATATAATGTATTTTTATAAGCTGCTGAGTGAGCCGTCGACTGTTCATGACTTTTCAAAGATTCGATCCTGAACACATCTGACCCCGACGGTACAGATGAACTGTTTGCGTCGGCGTTTTTTTCACACGGGACAACACATTTTACTTCTGGTCGCTATCAAACTGTATGCTAACCAGTCAAAATCTTTCTTTCAGCTTGGTCAAATATAATTAAAAAAAAAACAACTTTGGATTTTCAGAATGATTTTATTTTTTCTTCAGTATACTGTGCATCAACAATTAAATATTAGGATGACATAAAAATGTAAGAAACAGTCAAAACAAGTAATTATTTTTTGTGTCTCCACCTACCTTAAGTCCTAACTTAGCTGTGCCTCTACTGGTGTGTGGAGAACGGCATCTTGGTAAGTTTATCGCTAGTGTAGGGTGATCACATTGAGCAAAGAAAGTTATTCATGGGAGTTCTGGTTTGCTACTTGACATCCCTTCATGACACTTAGGATAGTCCACTTGCAAGAAAAATCACAGATCTGACAGGTGGTCTGTTGGAAGCAATGTATGACTTCAGTTGACAGCAATTATTACTTGGCGAAATAAATTTCGCCAAGTATATTGCTCTGTCACTATGTTTGTTTTTTTTGTTCGCACGATACAGGTCGCAATTTTCGTCTGATCATCACGAAATTGACACATAACACATACTTCCGGAAGTACTGGAAGCCTATTGTTTTTCGTCAAAATGGGATCCAAGATGGCGGCTGTGGCGGCCATTTTATTTTTATTTAAAGGTTAGAGTGCTTTTGGAGGCTACAATTTTTTACGTAAAAGGCTAAGAATCGGCACAGTAAATGGACCGGAAGTTTGCTACAAGTATACTGGAAATTGTTTACTTCAGGTTAAAGATGGCGGAAATATCGGCGATCGCGCATGCGCACCTCTATTTTGGCCTAAAAACGTTTTCTCCTGTAGAGGGCGCATTATAAGACCAATTCCTTCGAATTTTTACAGGTATTAGTTTCTTATGACATGCTATTATACAAAGCCAAAAAACCGGAAGTTGCTTTCTAGATGCCGGATCTGGGGCATGTTGACCCATTTTCTGTCGTGTTGGAGTGCGATTTTAAACGGGAAGAGAATATGAGTGAATTTTTGCATGTGGATTCTTTTAAGTATATTCTTTCAAATGGCCTGTAACAATTTTTTTCTCAGACTTACCGTTTCATTTTTTTCGAAAAAATTTACGGAATTATGCGATACCATCAGTTTAGATAGAGTTTTGAACGGGCTTTCAGAAGATGTTTTACATTTTTCGCTAGGACGTTTACTTTTCGAGTTATTTGAGATTTTCTGATAACGCTGTTCCTTTGTTGAGCGCTCTTGCT
>NMRA01000365.1:307659-382241 GCA_002633005.1 Phoronis australis | reverse complement strand
TTATCTCTAAGTTCTATTACTCATTCTTGCTACACTGTTTTACTGCCTAACTTGTTTCACAAGAAATTTGTGTATTATCATCAATGGAGGTCCCTCTGCTGTTCTTATCATTGCACACTGAAAATGAAGACCAGTAGAAAATGGTGCTTCATGCAGAAGTAAGAAAATAACAATCAGTAGGTTTGATGCATTTCAGAGTCAATATAAAGAGAGGATTTAGAAAATAATAGTAAGTGGCTATGATTTTGGAGTTGGATTGTAAACAATAACAGAATTTGAAGAGGTCCCTGGGGCTGAACTATGCAAGCACATAACTAATTTTTTTTTAATTCTTTATTGTCTGTTTTCAGAGTAAACATAAAACGTTAGCTCATTGGGCTGGGGCAAGTTGATCAAGCTCATGACCTACGCCACTAGTTCAGAATTGTCAAGTAATTAATTTTGCACCAGAGTTGTCTTGTACCAATTTTTTGGCCACTGTCTGTCTGGATTTTGGTTATGTCCACTGTCCACCAAATTCATAGGTGAGAAACTACATGACCAGCAATCCTCCAATTCATACCGACTTGCCACAAAACAGAACCTAGGGGATCAAATGGGAATTAGGGACCAGAAAATGGGACCACTACACCTAAAAACATGACTGCCCCACCACTAAACAAGACCACTGGAGACTGAACATGACCGCCGGGGATGGAAACATGACCGCCCCACCATTCAATTGTGATAACATATAAGCAATTGAATAATTATAGTCTGCTTTGATGCTAAAGTTGATGACCGAAACTTCACTGGAACTTATCGAACTATCAGCGAAATTGGTGAAAATGAGGAACGTCTTTTGTTTCCTCTGCTAACAGCCTCAAGCAGACATTAGTTTTCAACTGTTCGGGCGTTATATACAGGGAACAAGGAAAACATTATAAAAACATATTTTGTTCTAGGTGTTTTGTGGTGGGGCGTTCATGTTTTTAGGTGTAGTGTTCCCATTACGTGGTCTGTAAGTCCCATTTCATCCCCCTAGGTTCTGTTTTGTGGTGAGTAAGTCTGATTTGGAAGACTGGTGGTCCTGTTTTGGGTACGGCGGTCTTGTTGTTTCTCACCCGTGAAAGTGTCATGAAAAGTAACTTGTAGAACACATGCTGTGTGAGCTTGTGCTAATGGATTTTATTGTTTTTTCAGGTTTAGTTTTGTACACGGCCTCAGATTATGACAGCACCGCCCCCTCTTAGTCTTCACATGAACTCTAATGGTGAGTCTGGCTCATCGCCACTGAAATCTCCAAGTAAATGTGGAGTGAAGTGCTTCTGCGATGCCAAGATGTCCGGCAAGTTTCCTGGCCATCTTTGCTGTGGAAATAGAGTCGACGAAACGCAGATTAACAATGTTCAACCTACAGGTCTAATCGACATTGTACAAAGTGACCAGGTACAGATGGATTTAGATGGTGCTGGGAGTCTGGAGACTGATGAGTCATCTCCAGTTGGAGAGCAGATGGATGGTGTTGTTGAGGAAATGGACGATGAAGCAGGGGAGACAATTGATGATGAATTTGACATATGTCCAATATCCCCACTGAGAAATGAGGCAGAGAGTTCTGAGACATGCGACAGTGATTCACAGACCAAGCTAGTTGGTGAGCATTGCACAGAGCCTGCTGTTAAAAACGAGAAGCCAGAGCACACAGATGACACAGGAAATGACAGTAATAAAGTGAATGAAGAAGAAAGTGACAACAAGGGGCATGAGAGTAGTGTGGAAGTTGAAAAGGGTAGTGAGAAGCGCGAAGATGTATCGCAAAACAGTGCCGAGGATAACGAGAAAACATCACAAATGGAAAGTTTTGGATTGATTAGCACGAAGAAGGCCCAGCAGAAAATAACGGAGAAAAGCAGCAATACCATCGGTAGTCAAGCATTTAGTATTGCGCGTATGTTAGCTGAAGAGGCTGCTAAGGATAAAAGTGAGGACACAGAGCTGGAATTTGATGCTGATGGTCAAGTTGTGCCAAAAAAAGAGCCGAAGGATGTGGACGAGGTCTATGGTCAAGCGGACTTTGAAACTCTCCGCGAGGGAGGTGTCGATGATGATATGGCCAAAATAGAGGAGTTCGAAATCTGTGAAGAAGGTCCCCAAAGGAAGCGGGCAAGACGTAAGTATTGAAGAAACATGTTTCAATGTTCATCTTTAAAAGTGATGAAGTCAATCTTTGATTTTCAATGGTCATGGAGATGTATAGTAAGGACCTTGCTCACCTTCGGTAGAGGTGCCTGTTCCTCCTTGGAGGGACATTTTTGGTCAAGGGAAAATCCCCTACCCCAGTAATCTGGTTACTCCCCCCAGCACTTGACGCTATGAAAATCGCCTGGTTGCATTTTGTGAACGCATTTTCAGAATCCAGCCTGCATTCACAAATTCCAGATCGCAAAATTTTCCAGACATTTTTTGGCGCCAAAATTAATTTAATAGGTCATCGAGAAATATTTTGATTACCGTATTCGCCTTAATAATCGCCCATGCCCCTATAAGCGCCCCCCACGCGTTTTCAGACTTTGCTAAAATAAGCGCCCAGTCCATGAACGTGTACGTACGAAAAATGCCTTACCGGTAGTTCTAAAATTCTGCAGTAACGTCTTCAATTTATCAATGATATCCGGCAGTCCTGAAAAAAATTATTGTTTGCAGAATTTGTAGACCACGAGCCTCGCCGCTATGTCGGTATTTAGCCGTGACTATACACTTCAAACTTCCGCCATGCCTCAAAACCAACAGAAAAGTTTTGCTGATATTGCAAGGACCAATGGTCTCGCCTTTCAGAACAGAAGTAGTGTAATTGTTTACGGCATTGCTTTTTAGATATTTCTCGCTTTCAACAGGAATCCAAATTTTTTTGTAGGCCTACATGTGAAAACCGTGAATCGAAGACTAATAAAAAACTTGGCCAGTGTTAAAAGCACGTGGCCAGGAAGCACGGCATGCTTTTTCCTGCGATGTTAAATACTCAAAAATATCAGGTCCCAAAATTGAGTTCATACATGAACCTGTCATCAAAGACATTAGTCAGCAACTATCCATTCATGAAACGGGTAGCATAGCATCGGCTGGAAATGAATGTTGGCACTAATTTCCGACAGTTTCTAATACTATAAAAAATGTTTGCGTTATTTTTAAGATGAATTGTTTGATTAACTATAATTAGTGTTTTCAAGCCAAATATCCGATAAAATGACCACTGACGGTGAGTGCTTACACACTCTTGCACCGAATAATAACTGTCAGATAGTCACGTAGGCCACATCCAGCCACACTGCGACTACTAATGCGGGCCTTACTGAGACAAATGTTGAATGTTTTTAGCCCATGATACCTGCAAGTGCTGAATGAAACACGCTCTGGTTTAGGCCTACTGCTTGTGCAAATTTCTTTAGATACAATGCACATCTAGCTTGTTAGATTGCGTGGCCAAAAGACGGTATCTGCTCTGGCAAATGAACTCTGGTGACATGCATGTGCTCGCTTACTCACAAACGCAGACAACTTCAAAACAAATGTCACGTGACTACAACATGTGTTCGTCCAGACATTTTTCTCGTGTTGCCAATCATACGTGCAGATGGCACGATGTAGCACAGATTTGTACTTAAACCTGTCGTGATCCCGACTCCACGGGAACTTAAAAATCTTTGGGAAACTACATGGAAAACTTAAAGAGGATTTCAGGTAGTCGAAACTATTTTTATTCAAGCATTCAAGTCACCATATCGACGATTGCGAGGCAGGCAGTCGGCGAGTTTTCGCCCTGGGATTTCAGCACAATTTTCTGTAAAATGATCGTAATTTAGCAGCAAAGTTTGATAGCAATGCACCACGGTTTTGTAGAAAGTCTTTCATAGATTACAGATACGTCACTGAGCGTAATTATGATGAATCTTAGGTTCCGATTTCACCCATTTCGGAGACCAGGTTTCAATGGCTTTGGGTTATAATAAGCACCCCCCCGGAAACGGAACTTTTCTAAGTACCCCTGGTGGTTATTATGGCGAATACGGTATGCTTTTTCNAAAATCTTTGGGAAACTACATGGAAAACTTAAAGAGGATTTCAGGTAGTCGAAACTATTTTTATTCAAGCATTCAAGTCACCATATCGACGATTGCGAGGCAGGCAGTCGGCGAGTTTTCGCCCTGGGATTTCAGCACAATTTTCTGTAAAATGATCGTAATTTAGCAGCAAAGTTTGATAGCAATGCACCACAGTTTTGTAGAAAGTCTTTCATAGATTACAGATACGTCACTGAGCGTAAATATGATGAATCTTAGGTTCCGATTTCACCCGTTTCGGAGACCAGGTTTCAATGGCTTTGGGTTATAATAAGCACCCCCCCGGAAACGGAACTTTTCTAAGTACCCCTGGTGGTTATTATGGCGAATACGGTATGCTTTTTCCTGCGATGTTAAATACTCAAAAATATCAGGTCCCAAAATTGAGTTCATACATGCATCTACAGCGTTACGGTTCTTCACGACCACCCTTGAAAGGCTCTAGTGCTCAAGGCTAGTTGCTGACATGAAAGTTGAACAAGTGCTCTAACTGGCACGTGCATTTGAGTAGCTAAGTTTGCAATGTGAAAAGGGAGAAAATAGTCTTTGAAAAAATATCCGTGGCTTTGCTATGACTGACTTGCTATATGATTGTCAACTAAAACATTGGCACTCGAGAGCTTAACAGAGCTGAGCTGGTACAGTCTTTTATTTAAGTATTGTTCGCTTTTGATGTACAGCTTTGGAGTGGTGCACACACATAAGTTCACACACTTGAATTGCTGGTGTAGGCCTACGCTTTACATTGGCATCAACTTGTGGGTGACAGATGACTCGTCTAATAAGTAATTAATGTATTTCTAATTCTCACTAAGAAAAGAATACCATATTTATTTATGGTAAAATATCCGAAACCGCTGTTTCCCTTGTTTTCACCTTAAAGCTTTTTAATTTATCTCCACGTAGTACGATTCCCAATTCAGTTTCTAAGTCTAACCATGACCTGTTCTTGTCTTAAGTTTCCATGTGAACACTATACAAGTGTACCCCATAGCAATATGAATAACTCATTTTGAGTTTTTCGCTCTTAACTCATGCCATTTTTCAATACTTTCAAGGTATATTTATTTTTTGAGTTTCTCAATGTTAATGCGCTTGGGTGGTTTGAAAAAAATGTCTGTGACTTTTAGTATTTTGGTAATTTAATGGCATTCTTTTTTCAGGAAATAATCTTGTCACTGCTAACCAGCTAATAGTGTTCGAAAAAGGTAGGTTACAGATTACAATTTGTTGGAATCTTGGCCTGTAGCTGTCGCTACTTATGGTCTTGGCCTGTAGCTGGCACTACTTATATTCTTGGCCTGTACCTGGCACTACTTATGGTCTTGGCCTGTAGCTGGCACTACTTATGGTCTTGGCCTGTAGCTGGCACTACTTATGGTCTTGGCCTGTACCTTGCACTACTTATGGTCTTGGCCTGTACCTGGCACTACTTATGGTCTTGGCCTGTACCTGGCACTATTTATGGTCTTGGCCTGTACCTGGCACTACTTCTGGTCTTGGCCTGTACCTGGCTGTACTTATGGTCTTGGCCTGTACCTGGCACTACTTATGGTCATGTAATAATTCAAATAATTCTGTAGGCTCACTGCTGCTGAATGGAAATTCAGAGATTAAGTGCATGTAATTATTGCAGTGTGTGCCAGAAGCAGCATAACAACTGGTGACTTATGATGTAGGGATGATTCAACCAAACTTCAAATTGCAACTCAATATGGAAGAACAGTAAAATTTCATTGAATCAAGATTTTTGACGAGAGTAAACGAGAAGAAAATTTTACTTAATTAATTGAAAACATTATGTGTGCGGCTGTCATCAACAAACACACTATGTAGCATTCTTGATTGTCTCAAAAATGAAAAAATTACCAATTTAGCCATATGTTTGTTTGAACAAGGAAACTTTATGGTGGTAAGTTGTGGTTTAAATGGCAAAATCCTTGTGAAGACTATATGTATTATATCTATGTTGGGGCTAAGGCCTACCAGTTTATTGATCGATTGGTCTACCACCCATTAGGAACTACATTTTCATGGTGCTGAAATGAAACCTGCCAATGTCACCTATACCTCTAAATCTCTGTAGGCTGGAAACGTGAGCTTGTGTTTCGAGGAACATGCGAAAAAGACGGCCGCGTGACGCCGAAGCGAGCCGGCGACGTCTACTATTGGCCCCCAGTTGGCAGGAAGTTGAGATCAATGCCGGAGATCGAGGCTTACTTGGAACTTCACCCTGATCCCGACATCACTATGGGCTGTTTCACATTCAACAAAAATCCTATCCACAAACCACCCTTTGAGATCATCCGGGAGGCTGGCAAAACTAAGCGCTCATCATTCAAAGCATCAGCATCACCTTCCAAGCCAGCAGCTGCTAAAAGGATAACAAAGGCTGCACAACGTACAGCACCCCTAAGTGAGTAGGAGTGAGGAGCGGTTTGTGAAATATTTCTGGTGCTGCAAATTGTTTGAATTATAACCATCAAATCCATCTCAATTTTAGAAAATTGACATCGGGTATTTGAAGTAGAATCTTTTAACTTAATGGTAACTTGATAAACATCAGTTACAAATTTTCTGGCTGAAAGTAGTTGTTTCATGAATTCAAAATACTGTTTTATACTGAGTAATTCATCAAGACTGGAAAGAGGAGAAAAATAATTGCCAACCAAGGACAATGTGAACAGTTGGTGGCTGTGGTAATGCCCACGTTTGATGAACAATACCTCTTTGGAATCATTACGACGTTAAAAGACCTCTTCATTGTTACGGTAAAATTCCCGAATTTAGGACAGTCTCCCGAATTTTGGGTACCTAAGTCCAACCTCAAACTGAATTTTTTTCGTTCTGAAATTTGAGACACGGTAGAATTTGGCATTCACCGTATTTCTCAAATTTCTGACACATTGATTTTAGCGGCATTGGCCATAATTCTTACATTTCGGATGGTTTACTTTTTCGCATGATCGGGAACTGAATGTAAATCTGGAAGTTCATCAAGTAAAGATAATTATTTACACATCGTTTAAAACTGCCATCGGTGTAATGTATTGACTGATGTCACTGTCTGTAGTTATCTGTGTGGATGGTTTGGGTATATCTTACTCGTTTTCTTGGCAGTTATAATCATGGACTCGTAATAATTGCCACGCTTGATCGCAATTTCACTCTGCAAATGAAATTATGTTATCAGACTTTCGCGTAATCGTCACAGTGTCACGCTTTGTATTTGGATCATCAGCTAATTAATAAGCACTGGTGATGAGACCGTTGTAATACCAAGTCGAATTCCATGTTCACGGATTCAATTTTTTCTGTGAACCTGCGGCCCACTTACCTTCCTCTCGGTACTCCGACCTTCACTATACCATGCGTCCGAATTGGCAAAACGATGTGTTTTAGTGTCAAGTTAAAACAGACTTTGTGAAGAGCAAAAATCCGTGTCCTATTTTGTCGTGCAGTATACGTTAAAAATTTTCATGTTGTAATATCTACCTACTGACATTCCATTTACTAGCCTACACGAAATGTTTGGGCTCTCGCACCCCAAGATGAAGAATTTGGAAGCCATCTAAAACAGAGTGTGAATCTGTTTATCGTTAGTCAAAGTTGCTCCGTTTTCCACCTGTTTCCAGTCCCTTTCGTGGGTCATTTGACCCATGGCGTGTGATTTGTAAAATGAACTTGGGCTTGTAGCGAAGATCGATCTAAATTCGCATATGCACATAAAAAATAAATTAGCAGACGGCACTGCTATCGGGTCGTAGTGAACATTGGACAGATAAAATTACAACAGCAGTACCAGGAATGCAAGTGCCGAGATTATCAGGACGAACCACTTTTATCTTGAAGCATAATTAGTGTCGAAGAAGCTAACGCCAGTGTAGCCAGCTACTTGAACAGTCACTTGCGTGTGGCAGTGTTTTGCGGTTAGAACTACGTAGGCTCTACCTCCGTTAAATTGTGGTATGGCCTTCTGCTATGTTTTGGAATAACAATTTCAAACTTATATTGATTGAATATACCCCAATTGCATAAAGCAACAGTTCTATAATTGTCAAATAAACGCCCGGATACGTAATCGAGGTAAGACTGCGGGAACCTTATTTACATGTATCTCGTTGGAGGGAATACTGTTTCAGTCTGTTTGAGTGACAGGTGACTCATAAGTATGTCGCACGCGCTGCCCCAGAAACAAACCAGTGTTACATATACTGCAGTCGTGTAGTCTGCATTTGGTTTACGAACAGTTAAATTTGAAGACGTTGAGATCCAGTGGACATTGCGAATCATCAGTCAAGACGACAAATATTTATATATATTTCCTATCACAAAGTTTGGTAAGTCAGTTGTGTTCAGAGTCAGTAACATTGCTGTTCATGTTTTTGAGGACATCGTGTGAATTTCATGTCAGCACTAACGATCACAAATCTACGCGGCTGTTCAAACGGTCTAAAACCGTAATCGAAACATTGTCGGCACCCGACCGCGCATAATTTTAAGATTTCGGACACCGTCGACTTTGCCGTCTTTCTCATATTTTATTTTTTTCCTTGGAAAGAACTGACTTTTGTTATTGTTTGAGACTAGGCTCTTTAAGTTGGCTTGTCATAGTGTGTCATTTTATGCCCCAAGCATGATCTCGACTGTCAAGTTGGCTTGTCACAGTGGGTCATTTTATGCCCTGAGCTTAGCTTGTCACAGTGTGTCATTTTATGCCCGGAGCATGGTCTCGACTGTCAAGTTGGCTTGTCATAGTTTGTCGTTATATGCCCTGTTCATGGTCTCGACTATTAAGTTGGTTTGTCACAGTGTGTCATTTTATGCCCTGATCATGGTCTCGATTATCAAGTTGGCTTGTTACAGTGTGTCATTTTATGCCAAAAGCATGTTCTCGACTGTCAAGTTGGATTGTACCAGTGTGCCATTTTATTTCATGAGCATGTTCTCGACTGTCAAGTTGGCTTGTATCAGTGTGTCATTTTATGCCCTGAGCATGTTCTCGAATGTCAAGTTGGTTTGTCACAGTGTTTCATTTTATGCCTTGAGCATGGTCTTGACTGTCAAGTTAGCTTGTCAGTGTGTCATTTTATCCCCTGATCATAGTCTCGACTATAAAGTTGGCTTGTCACAGTGTGTCATTTTATGCCAAAAGCATGGCCTCGACTGTCATGTTGACTTGTTCGAATGTCAAGTTGGCTTGTCACAGTGTGTCATTTTATGCCAAAAGTATGGTTTTCACTTTCAAATTGACTTGTGTCATTTTATGCCCTGGGCATGGTCTCGAGTATCAAGTTGGCTTGTCACAGTGTGTCATTTTATGCCCTGATCATGGTCTCCACTGTCAAGTTGATTTGTCACTGTCTCATTTTATGCTCTGATCATGGTCTCGACTGTTAAGTTGGGGTGTCACAGTGTGTCATTTTATGCCCTGATCATGTTTTTGACTGTCAAGTTGGCTTGTCACAGTGTGTCATTTGATGCCAAAAGCAAGGTCATGGCTGTCAAGTTGGCTTGTAACAGTGTGTCATTTTATGCCAAAAGCATGTTCTCCACTGTCAAGTTGGCTTGTATCAGTGTGTCATTTTATGTCCTGAGCATGTTCTCGACTGTCAAGTTGGCTTGTCACAGTGTTTCATTTTATGCCTTGAGCATGGTCTCGACTTGTCACCCGGTGTCATTCTATGCCAAAAGCATGGTCTTCACTGTCAAGTTGACTTGTCATTGTGTCATTTTATTCCCTGGGCATGGTCTCGACTATCAAGTTGGCTTGTCATAGTGTGTCATTTTATGCCCTGATCCTGGTCTCTACTGTCAAGTTGGCTTGTCACTGTCTCACTTTATGCTCTGATCATGGTCTCGACTGTCAAGTTGGCTTGTGACAGTGGGTCATTTTATGTCCTGGGCATGGTCTCGACCGTCAAGTTAGCTTGTCACTGTGGGTCATTTTATGCCCTGAGCATGGTCTCGACTCAAGTTGGCTTGTCACAGTGTGTCATTTCATCCCCTGAGCGCAGTCTTGACTGTCAAGTTGGCTTGTCAACAGTGTGTCATTTTATTCTCTGAGCTTGGTCTCGACTGTCACGTTGGTTCGCAACAGTGTGTCATTTTATGCCCTGAGCATGGTCTCGACTGTCAAGTTGGCTTGTCACAGTGTGTCATTTTATCCCTAATCATGGTCTCCACTGTCCAGTTGGCTTGTCACAGTGTGTCATTTGATGGCCTGAGCATATTCTCAGCTGTCAAGTTGGTTTTTCACAATGTGTCATTTTATGCCCTGATCATGGTCTCGACTATCAAGTTGGCTTGTCACATTGTTTCATTTGATGCCAAATGTATGGTCTCGACTGTCAAGTTGATATGTCATAGTGTGTCTTTTAATGCCCTGATCATTTCTGAACTTTGAAGTTGGGTTGTCACAGTGTGTCATTTTATGCTCTGGTCATGGTCTCGACTGTCAAGGTGGCTTGTTACAGTGTGTCATTATATGCCTTGAGCATGGTCTCGACTGTCAAGTTAGTGTCATTTTATGCTCTGATCATGGTCTCGGCTGTCAAGTTGGCTTGTCATAGTGTGTCATTTTATGCCTTGAGCATGGTCTCGACTGTCAAGGTGGTTTGTCACACTGTCATTTTATGCCCTGAGCGTGGTCTCGACTGTCAAATTGGCTTGTTCCAGTGTGTCGTTTTGTGCCCTGAGCATGTCAAATTTTTTCGTTGCCCATAAACCACTTCTCATTTAACGAAGGAAGTAGTTGCAATTTCTGCTTTCACTATTCTTTATTGTATGTCTGAATCCTATATAAATGCGAATTTGAATCTGTTAATGTATTATCGCTTTCATTATTTGGACATACATTGCAAGTAATGTTAAATAAGTTAATCTTTTGTGATTTTCAGTTAAAGTCACGCCCCCTGTTGTAAAGCCCACAGCAGTCACGGTGGCCACGCCACCACCACAGAATTCTCCACAAACGACAGCCTGCTCCCCCGCTGAGCTGCCTGGCTTCGGGCCTGCATCGGCGCGCAAGAAGTTTGGCCCCGGTGGGCCAAAAGCAAAAAAGCGAAAGTTCAAGGCAGCTCCGGACTCGCTACAGAAAATTCAGCTGATGCAGGCTGTTGAGAGTACTGTAGCTAACATAGCTTCGGCTAAAAAGGCCCAAAAGGTCACGTAAGTAATTGAGTATTGTGCCAGTTTTGGTTTGCTGAGATTGTGATGGCTGGCGAAATGGTAATAGACAGTGTCGGGAGAAATGTTCAGCATTAAACTCGCATGCAATATGACCAGAAATTTCAAATGGCGGTTCATATGTTAATTTTCAGTGTCATCAAGCAGTGAAGTTTTCCTGTATTGTTTTGATAAGATGCTTGAATGACTTGTGTGAAAAAAACAACATTGCAAAATATCAGTTTTCATCAGGGCATTCGATAATCTCGTACAATTTGGGCTTTACAGAAGTTTTGCGCTCCTCTTTATCCTGACACTACTTTGCATTAAGATGGCAGTCAACACCAAGCGAGTTACACCGTGTCAATCTGAACCTTGTCAATCTGAGCCGTGTCAATTTGCGTTGTATAAAGGAAGTGATGACAATTGAAAATGCAGGGATAATTTTAGGAGTGTGCAAAAATAATTTCATTAACACACTGTTATTGCTTAACTTGGGCCAATGGGTCCATTAAAGTTGAAAACGAAAAAGCATAAAAAATTAAACATGGCCCACAAGTCCTTCAAATTCTCTTAAATCCGTGTGGGTCAATTCCTTAAATGATCTCTGAAAATGTCGCATTTGTTGGACACTGTATGTTATCCAAGCCGGATATACTGTTTTTTTTCTGATGCTGTGTGCTACGTATGTTGCAGTTACTCGGTAGACCCACCTGTACAGATCT
This sequence comes from Phoronis australis, assembly GCA_002633005.1. NCBI lineage: Eukaryota > Metazoa > Phoronida > Phoronidae > Phoronis > Phoronis australis. The sequence goes on along the minus strand of NMRA01000365.1, from coordinate 370,249 downwards.
GCAGTTTGAAGTGCCCCGGCCTGGAGGGTGTTCATCCCACACTGCACTGTGGACTATGTATGTGCCTGTTCCACCATAAATGTGTCAACTTTGTCAGCTCTGAAAAGCCGGATATATTCATCTGCTTGGTGAGTGACTTTTTCACAAATAACTGTTAAGAAAGATGATATTTAATACTGAGTTGCCTACCTTCGTTACCAAGGATTAAATTTCTTAAATAACTTTAAGGCGAAGGCAACCTTTTTTCATGTCACTTTTAGCAAAAATAAGGTCTGTTGATTATCCCAAACATATTTTTCACTTAATTACGGCTTTTCGTAATTTAATTTATTTCTCGTCCTCTACTCCGGAAGTGACATTTTGGGAGGCAAGAATTTCTTTTCATACAGTCAGACTGTGAGAGCTGTCAAGTCAGTCATTGTTCTACCTCGGATGTGATAAGTTTGGCGGTCATTTGCTTTGGTTTACGAGTCAGTCAACATGCCACGCTGTTGCTGCATACCAGGATGTACTCATTATCGTCTCACGCGCTTTGGGTACCTTGCATTGCTTTCCGAAGGATGACACACTTTGCCATACTTGGCTAGCTGATTCGTGTGAAGAAGGCAGCGCTACCCGTTCACTCAACGTACAAAACAGTGGCAAGCATTTTCAGCCGTCAGATTACGACAGAGATATGTACGTACGCTGAATTGATGAAGGTCCCTGCAAAACAACGCCTGAAGAAGAGTTCCATACCGTCGCTATTGATTCCCGACAGTGCACCGTCGCCACCCCGGAGAAGTTCGTTTTTCAGTGAAGCGAGAAGCCTCGCGAGCTGTAGCCACTATAAACAGTGACTGGAGGCACTTCATCTACTGTCACCCATGCCTCCGAACGTACACAATAGCGTGCAAGTCCAGGAACTAGCAGTGATTCCCCGTGTGCTGTTGTCTCTAGCCCAGAGCCTGTAAGCAGCCCTGCAGCGATGTTGAGTAGTGAGAGTGAATACAGTCCCAGTTTGATACCCAGTGAAAAAGACAGTTCGTCATCACAGATCGGTGAACCTAAGTTTATTGTGGTTTTGTATTGGAGCTATTTAGAAGGTGCCACGTGTGTGACGAGGGAGTCGCACGGCGGGATGTAAGCAGTTTGGGTGCTCAAGTCACCATCGGGAGTGTGTCGCGGGACACTCGGGCAAGTGGGACAGTTCTTCCTCTGTACGTGAGACGATAATGAGTACATCTCGGTAGGCAGGAACAGCATGGCATGTTGACTGACTCGTAAACAAACTGAAAGCAAACGAAGACCGAACTTATCACAACCGAGGTAGAACAATGGCTGACTCGACTGCTCTCACAGTCAGACTGTATGAAAAGAAATTGGCGCGAAATTCTTGCCTCCCAAAATGTCACTTCCGGAGTAGACGACGAGTAATTAATTAAATTACGAAAAACTGTAAATAAGTGAAAAATATGTCTGGGATAATCAAAGAACCCTATTTTTGCTAAAAATGACTTGAAAAAAGGTTGCCTTCGCCTTTAAGTACTGATGGTAGATGCATAAAACCATGTATTTTTAAATACTGGGTTATCATGGAATTTCATTTACACAAAAGCAATGCGCAGATGTTCGTAATCAGATGACTGCATTTTCCTTAAAATTGTAATTTTTCACAGATGTAGGTGTATTTTCCACAACCATTATTTTTTTCGTCAAAAACTTGCAAATTTAGCCTCTGTGTGAGATTTTGTTTTAAGGTCTTTAATCCTAAGAGCTTGACTTCCAGGAAATGCTTGGGTTATTTTCAAGGAATGCTGACGTCTTCATTTTGACAGAAGAACTCTTTGGTTAAAAGACCTTAAGATGTATTCGCATCTCCTAACTATGCCAATGTATAGTAGGAACTAATCAGCAATGCTATCTTAGCATAGTCTAACCTAAACAAAGAGCAGTTGTATTCAGTGACACCTTATTAATGTGAAAACAAGAAATTCTGCAAACATGTGACCTTTGCACTAATGATGTATCTCGCGGGCTCACATTTTATGTAGTTGTTACATTTTAGGTGGAATGCACATGCGAGAAATGTACCATTGTTACATTTTACGAAACCATCGTCATACTACAAAGAAAATGGCCAAAATCACGAACAAGTGGTATCTGACACAGGCGGGGGTATTTTTGGATGAGGGATGTCGCCCGAAAAATTTGAATACCTACCCCTTTAGAGAGTTGGCTTGGACAAAAAGTGACCCATTTAGAGTCTAATTTTGTGTAAAAGTTCACATTTTATGCACATTTCTGTTCCAGAAATTCAGAAAAAGTACCCTCTTAGATCGTACTTTGTTGAAAATGGCACTGATATGCCATAAAATGTAACAATTTCGTAAAATGTAACAACTGTTACATTTTATGCCATTGTTACATTTTATGTTGCTAGGCCTCTCTTAAAATGTAACAAGTTGTTACATTTTATGTATTTGTAACATTTTACTGGAATGCACATGCAAGAAATGTACAAAAGCAAGGTCATATTTCATGAGTTTGCATGGTATTTGTCACCTGGAGGAAAAGTGTTCACTCACTAAATGCCTTCTTTCTCGGATTGTGTAAATGAAATTCTATCAATTGCATCAGGTCGAATATATAGATGTGTCCCGATGTGCTGTCCATGTTTTTTAAACATGATTAGTTTCATGGTATAGTCAAAAATGTACAGCGTACAGTTTCAACATCACACGAAAGGAGTTTCCAAGATCAGGTAACAAGTTTTTTTATTGTTAAAGCGTTCTTGCAATCTTTTGTTGACACAGCTCATAAACCATATCTAGCATTACAGTAAACACACTTCTCTTGGCAAGCAAAACGATGGCATCGTATTTCTTCGAGCACAAACGACAATAACAACATTTTCACGCTGAATTCGTTTTCGCAAGCCAGTATGATAGAAAAAACACCAGTTTTAGTCTACAATAGTTTGGTTTATTTCTGCCAGTGTTTTGGTGCCTTGCAGTCATCGCTAATTTAGTAATTGCCCTGCTCCACACAATAGGAGCAAAACCAAAGTTTGTGATGCTGACGGGCTCTCTCTACCAACTTAGTTACGAATGACAATTTCTTAAAGACATGGTGAAAGGAAATAGAAGCACGCATTTATTTGCAGACAGGTTGACAGATTTTGTGAAAGCAACAGCAAAATATCGCCTTTGAAAAGGGCCAGCCTATAGTTTGTAAATGTGTCGGCATAGTAACGTGTTTTATACAGCTTAAAAGCTGAAAGAAATATCATTGTCCCTATGATATCCAAACTGTCTGAAATACCGTATTCGCTGTAATAACCGCCCATGCCCCTGTAAGCACCCCCCACGCGTTTTCAGACTTTACTAAAATAAGCACCTAGTCCATGAACATGTACGTGTGAAAAATGCCTTACCTACAGTCCGGAAATTCTACAGTAACGTCTTCAATTTATCAATAATATCCGACAGTCCTGAAAAAAATCATTGTGCGCAGAATTTGTAGACCACGAGCCTTGCCGCTATGTCGGTATTTAGCCGTGACTATACACTTCAAACTTCCGCCATGCCTCAAAACGAACATAAAAGTTTTGCTGATCTTGCGAGGACCAATTGTCTAGCCTTTCAGAACAGATGTTGTGTACTTGTCTACAGGATTGCTTTATAGATATTCCCCCGCTTTCAACAGAATTCCAGTTTTTTTGTACAAGTAAAAATCGCGAATCGACTAATAAGAAGCTTGGCCAGTGTAAACAGCACGTGGCCAGGAAGCGCGCGCTACATACATGAACCTGTCATCAAAAACATTAATCAGGAACTATCCATTCATGAAACGGGTAGCATAGCATCGACAAGAAATGAATATTGACTCTTACTTCCGACAGTTTCTAATACTATAAAAATGTTTCCGTTATTTTTAAGATGAATTGTTTGATTAACTATAATTGGTGTTTTGAAGCTAAATATCCGATAAAATGACCACTGACAGTGAATGCTTACTCACCCTTACACCAGAAAATAACAGTCAGATAGATACGTACGCATTCAGCCACACGGCGACTAATATGGGCCTTACCGAGACAAATGTTGAATTTTTATCACATAAGACCGGCAAGTGCTGAATGAAACTGGCAACAGTGCGAGTGCGCTCAGAGGAGCGAAACTTGGACAAATTACGCGAAAACAGGATGATGGGGAGGGCGACGACGATCATGACGACTAGCGAGAAATGAAAAATATCTTATGAAAGCCTGTTAAAACTATCGAACTGTACAGATTTCATATACATGGCAAGAAAATCCTGGCAAATAAAACTATTTGCAAAAAACGCCAAATTTGACAATTTTCTCCCCGAAATAACCACTTCCCTGCAAGTGCTAGAAAGAGTCTGACTACAGATTCAAAATGCTCGTCCTCACTAGATTCTAACTATGTGGTCATAGTAAGCCTCTTACCAGCTACTTTTTTGGCAAATTTGATCTGTCTGACAGCCACCTGAAATCGCACCTGGTTTCTCGGACAGCAGACGACAGTGGTTGATAGCAAATGACAGCCACCAGTTTGCATCAAAAGTAGGTAAAACTTGGCTTTTCTCATTTAAAAACACAAGTAAATAAGTTTCCTAGCAATTGTTGTCAACAATTTCCTCAAACCACCCGCCAAACCTGACACACGCCCTCAACATAAATTCTAGGGTTTAGAAAATGTTCCGTGGCCGCGGCCTGGCCGTTCAGTGCTACCTACAATCTTGAGCGACAGGCAAAATTAACAACGATGATGATTGTGATGATGAAGGTGGCGATTATGAACAACATCATAACATTCATACGACGAAGTTAGATGTCATAAATTAATAAGAAATAAGCTACAGTCTTGTTCAAATAAACTAAACCATCATCAATGCAGTAAGAGCGCTTCAACAAAGGAACAGCGTTGTCAGAAAATCTCAAATAATTCAAAAAAATAGACATCCTTGCGAAAAATGGAAAATATCTTCTGAAATTCTGTCTAAATTGATAGTGTCGCAACATTCCATAATTTTTTTTTTTGAAATTCAAAGTCAAATAACTCGGAAATGGTAAGTCTGAGAAAAACGTTATCGCAGGACTTTTGAAAGAGAAAACTTCAAGGAATCCACATGCAAAACTTCACGTCATTTGCTTTTCCCGTTAAAAATGCGACCGTAGAACAATTGAAAACTGGTGAAAATGCGCCAGAGCCGCTATCTTGAAAGTAACTTCCGGTTAAACAAAATTTTATAAAGCCAATCAATAGCAACAAACACGTGACTAGTTTGAAAATGATTGGTTCGCCAATGCGCCCTCTACAGGAAAAAATGTTTTCGGCCAGTTATCGAGGTGCGCATGCGCCATCGTTAACATTTTTGCCATCTTTAACTGAAAGTCAACGATTTTGGGCACAGTTGTAGCAAGTGTTCTGTAATAATCGTACCAAGTTTCAGCCCTGTATGTCAAAAAATGCGGCCTCTATGAGCATTTGAATGTGAAATTGGAAACAAAATGGCCGCCACGTCCGCCATTTTGAATCCGATCATGACCAAAAACAATAGGCTTCCAGGACTTTCTAATATACTCGTAGTGTGCAAATTTCGTGAAAATTGGGCGCAAATTGCAACCTGTAGAGAGCGAACAAAAAAAATTGATGTCACACCAACATACTTGGCGAAATTTATTATAATACATGTTTTAGCAAAGTGCTAATACATCATGGTCCTCAAAGATTTTAAAATCATCTCATTTATGGTTCAATGTTTTCACTGGGCTTCTCATAATGGACAGCTAGTGCTTAATGGGGTTCCTATGTTCAGCCTTTACTGTGTTGTGAGAAATGTCATGACAGCTGTGGACACAGAGTAGGTCTAGTTTTTGGAAACGAAAAGGTTGAGATTAAAAGTCTTGTTAAGACGTGCACCATTTCAAAAATTGATTATTTCTGATCTATCGGCACACACGTTTGTAAATATAACTGTATCCTTCTGTAGTTTGCCCTGAAGAACTGAATTCAGACAACAAAAACTATCCCTTTCTATCAACGGTTCTCCCACCGAGAATGTTGACAAGTTTAAGTACTTGGGCCTTACTTTAGATCCCAATCTTAAATTTAATATGCACATAGATCATATCACAAAGAGATTATCAAAGAAAATCAGTGTGCTTAAACGTCTAGGCAAATTTCTTAATGTCAGTACTCTTAACACCCTTTACCATTCTATTATTCAGCCTCATATTGATTATTGTTTACCGGTTTGGGGGCACACTAGTGACACACTTGTCAGCAAAGTCCAAGTAATCCAAAATAGAGCCGCCAGGGCTATCCTAGGTACTAAAATTAGGGACACTAGGGTTGACGACTTGTATTCCAAGCTGGGATTTATGAAAGTAAGACAAAGAAATAAATATATCTGCCTGTTGCATGTACAGATGTATCAATGGCTTGGCTCCAGCATATCTCAGCCGTAAATTCAATAGCAGTCAGGCTGTATATTCTACACGTTCCTCTGTTGCTGGCAATGTTTCTTCTAAAAAAATTAAAAGCGAGACGGGCAAGAGATCTTTTATCTATGCAGCTGCTTTAATATGGAATTCTCTTAGCCCAGAAATTAAACGGTCCAATTCAATTACTACCTTTAAAGTAAATATTAAAAAGTGGCTGTAATTTACTTAACCTTTTATACCCTGCCTGTCTTAAACATGTCATTTTTTCATTGTCGTAAATACTCTCACTCTCTAGAGTCATCTCTTAATTTATTTCATCTGTCTTAGTTAAATTTTTACCATTATTTGTCATTTAGTTATTGTCTTAATTCTCAACCAGTTTTAATTGTATCTTTGTTACATATATTTCATTGTTGTTTTATTACTTCATTGTATTATATTACTGTTTCTCTTGTTGAGGGCCCTCTTGGAAAGCAGTGCTGTCGCTGAAGAGGCCACCCTCATTTTAAATATCACAATAATAAATAAATAAATAATAAACTGTAATCTTTTACTTGCCACTTAATCTAAACATGAGTATACCCACCGTGTTGTCGTTATTGTCTCTCGTTGAATACATTCCTTTTCAAAGAACTAGAGTTCGTTCCAAAAATGGTTTTAGTTGAATTCTGAAGTTACTAATAGACATTTTTTAAGAACTAACAACAGGTCGGCTATGGCTGGGGTCACTGGATCATTAGAATAACTGGTAGCAGACATACAAAATACGCAACAATTTTATGTGGAACGGGTCCCAATATTCAGTGATTTTACTGAGTGATTTGAACTAGGTTTCATTGAAAGTGGGTTTTACGGAACAAAAACGGGCAACGTTGAAGTCAGTGATATTTAATATGCGCTTTTTGCGATGTAGCAAAACGATTCAAGTAAAAAGTTTCCTTGACTGAATTCGTTGAAAACATTATTAACGTTTGTTCTCGAAGAAATATGATAAATATTAGTCAAAATACGATGACATTGTTTCTGTTGTGCTTACAGGGTACCAAGGGAAGTGTGTTTACTGTAATGTCGGACACACAATTGGGTGTGACCTATGAGCGCTAACAATAGAACGCCTGAACAATAAAAACGTGTTACCTGATCCTGGAAACTCATTTTGTCTATAGTTGAAACTGTGCGGGGTACATGTAGAAACTACTCGTGTTACAAAAACAGTGGAAAGCCCACAGGGACACACCTATAAATTCGAGCTGACACATTTGATAGAAATTCATTCAAAGAATCCGAGAAAGAAGTCGTTAAGTGTATCAACCGTTTTTCTCCGTGTGACAAGTACCATGCAAACTCATAAAATATGACATCGCTATCCGCTTTCATATAATGTAACAATGGTTCATTTCTTGCATATGCATTTATTTACAACTTGTTACTTTTTAGGGGAGGCCTAGCAAGGTAAAATGTAACAATGACATAAAAAGTAATAGTTGTTACATTTTACAAAATTGTTATATTTTAGGGCATATCAGAGCATTGATACACTGTGGAATGAAGCAGTTTTGTAACAAGTTGTCGTATTTTACATAACTGTTACATTTTACATGGAATGCAATGGCATGCGAAAATGTATCATTGCTATGTTTTATGAAACCAACATCATATGACAAAAGGAAATGACTAAAATCACAAACAAGTGGTGTCTGACACGGCGGAGGATACTCAAGTATTTTGGACGAGAGGTGCTGTCTGAAAGTATGGATACCAACCCATTTAGAGAGTGGACTAGGACAAAAAGTTACGCATTTAGAGAGTAATTTTCAGTAAAAATTCACATTTTCGCATATTTCTGTTTCAGAAATTCAGAAAAGGCACCCTTTAGATAGTATTGTTTTGCTGAAATACCTTTTGGGTGGCACTTTTTGTATACCTCTTCTATAGGAATAACCGGCAGGAATTTTGGCTAATCAATATCATTACTATTAATGCAATTAATACTACTGTTACTGCTACCGTAACTGCTACTGCTACTATTGAATTTATTTAACAAGGACACACAATACATGCTTAGCAAAGTGCTAATACATTATGGGCCTCAAAGATTTTAAATCATCTCATTTGTGGTTCAATATTGTCACCGGGCTTCCCACAAAGAACTGCGAGTGCTGTTTCAAAAGGGTTTCAAAGGGGTTCCTAGTTTCAACCTTAACGATAGTGTGAGAAACATTTTGATAGCTGTAGCTGCAGAGTGAGTACCTGGCCTAGTTTTTGGAAATGAGGAGGTTGAGATTTAAAATCTTGTTTAGACTTTAAAGCACAGAATTGTTTCTTATATAACTAATAGGACTAAAATGTGCGATTTTTCTATCAAATTGGCTCCCGAAATTGAATTCTCTGTGAAAAAAATTGTGGTCCTTTTTTCCTGAAGAAATATGATTTAGCCATAATCATACGGCCATGAATTAAGTGTTATCACACTGTGAAATATGACAGAACTGCTTTTTCATATTCTTCCTAGAGCAGATAACCTTTATCATCTCTTGAGAAAATAACGCTGGGAATGCTGTAAGGATTGCGGTATTTGGCAGATTAAATCCATACGAATTACAGTAGTTGTTAAAGCTCATCTGCTTAATATATAGTACCACTCGCGTCTCTCAATTCTCTACTGGTGTTAGTTTCACCAATAATTGAAAAACACCTTACAAATGACAACTGGACCAAATATAGAGCTCAAATCATTAACATATCTGTCAAATACCAACTAAATTTTTAATTTCAACAAACTTGATGAAAATTAGGATGAAAGCAGTGTTTTTAAAGTAAACAAATACGCAACCTAAATGATACAGCGACCTCATTTGGCCTACTAATCATGAGTCAGTCGTTGCTATGGTAAACAGCTATGCCAAACACCTTCGGCTGGGTCCTAACCGAATTGTTTTTAGTCAATGCAAGCAAATAAAATTGATAATAGTTATAAAAAGTTTTGTATCATAATTTTATTTTGTTAATTCAATGAAATTTTCCAATTAATTATCTTCTTTAACACATCTTGTTCTGATCGTCTGCTCAACCTACTGCCAGTCCGGTACTGCGGTAGAACAAGTAGCAGAGGGCTATTTGCCAGTTAATTCGTTATTTCATGTTAAATTTGTTCCGTATGGTTATAAGTTTATAATTGCTGCTATTTTACATGGAATAAACACACTTTATGAGTTTAAATTTCGTTGCAATTCCACAATGACATGTTAACAAAAATGCTACCGTTTAGCACTCTAAAGATTCGTGTAATTGCTCGTCTTAAAACTAGTTCACGTGATAGGTGTATTTCTCGCTCGTGTTTATTGGCTTGAATATCACGTATATAGATACAATAATCAAGAATTTTCATCACATAGGTTTTGTTACATACGGTATATAAATACGATGACATTGTTTCTATTGTGCTTACGAACTTGAAGGGAAGTGTGTTTACTGTAATGCTGGTTACACAAGTGGTTTATGACCTGTGAGTGCAACAAAAGATTGCAAAAATGCTTTATCAATAACAAACTTGCTACCTGTTCCTGGAAACTCCTTTCGTCTTGAGCTGAAACTTTTACATTTTTGACTTTACTAAAAAGCTATTCATTTCAAAAAATCAATGGAAAGCACATAGGAACATAAATTCAAGCCAGCACATTTGACAGAACTTCATCCAAACAATTTGATAAAGAAGCTGTTAAGTGTGTAAACCGTCTTCCTCTGTGTGACAAATACCATGCATCGACGTAAATTTTAACAATTACATAAATCGTATCAACTGGCTACATTTTGGGAGATTCCTAGCAACGTAAAATGTAACAATTATATAAAGTGTAGTAGTTGTTACATTTTACGAAATTGTAACATATTGCTGCCTATTACAGCATTTGTCTCGTGTCTCAACTTTTTGTTTACTTGAGAGCATGATCTGCCCATAAAATGGCTTTCTCTGACAACCAAACTTGTTGAACCAGATTTCAACAATAAAAAAATGACAAAAATGACTGTGCAAGCCTAATAATCACATCTAACGTGTCTGCAACAAGTTGAAACCAATTTCATAATTGAAAGTAGACCAAAAAAGCTATTTTTAGGGAAGGTGGGTTTGTACCAGCTCGAAATATTGTTAACAATATGCAGGTTGGGTTGTAGGCTTCCAACTAGCTCCAGATCAATATTAAGTTGTTTGCAAAGAGTGTCGAACCTAGTTTTGGTCTGTTTTTTGTGAAGATTCTTTGAAAATGCTTGAGACTGTAAGGGGTCGTATACAAGGGTTGACCTTGCTATTACAAAGAGTTTTGTTGTTTCATGAATGTCTCATTCTTGTTGCAGCGATGTGTCAAGCTTGGTGGCATAGCGTCAAAGGAAGTTGCTGAAACTTCGGCCAGGGAGCCTTCAGATCTGAAGATCACGGATGTAGTTTCCCATGCCGATATGAATGGTAGAGAGGCCTTGTCTCGGCCCGACCCCACCCTGATCCCCAAACCCATGCCCCCACTGCACAAGGCACCCACATCATCCCCAAGTCCTGCTGCTTCACCATTACTTCATGGTCTGACGCGCACACCACCGGCGCTAACGGGACCTGGTCAGCAACAACACCAACACCAGTTGAGCCAACAACTGCAGCACAAACCTCCTCCATTACACCATCACAGTGTGCTGAGGACGTTGATGTCCAATAAAGCTTCTGTAATGGGACTACAACAACCACCTCCCGTACCACCTGTTCCACCACCCCCTCCGCTAGTGTCAGCGAAGAGCAAACCAATATTTATTGGGGGACCCCTTCCGCAACCCACCATGGTGACCAACTCATCGCCTGGCAACACGCAATATCAGGTCAGCTCGGCTCCTCCTGGCCTGAAGGGACAGCTACTAGCTCTACCGCCCAATGTTCTGACCAAGTTGAACCTCCAACAGCCGTTGGCACTGCGCATCAACAACCAACAGTTGGTGATACAGCCGTCCTCGTTCGTCTTCACGCCTCAGGGACTGCGTATTCTCCTCCCTGAGGGCACCTTGAAGGAGAGCTCCAAGGACACCGAGGTGCAAAAGCCCCTGCAGGTAGCTCCGGCCCTTCCGCCCGCCTCATCTATCTCTGTAGGACCCCCTCCATTACATATGGCTCCCACACCTGCATCAGCAGAAGAAACAGGTGTATCAGGAGCTTCAGGTGTTCCGGTGATGGCCAAACCATCTGTTCAGAAAGAGGGGAGACAACTACGACCGAGAGTAAAGAAAATCAATGTCTGTCATTTCAAAATGCTGCACGTTGGCTTTGATTGCCTTCTTGAGATTTTTAAATGCCTGACAATTCGAGATCGTTTGAGGTAAGCAAGGGGCAGATTTATTTTCTTTGGGTCTCTATTGTTTGTAGTTGAGTTTTTTCGGTACAAATTAGTCAAAATGTAGTTGCTGCCTTTGCGTTAAGGATGAACTCTTTGTTACCCAAATAGGGTACCTTGCAAAGTGTTCAGTAGGAATTGGCTCGGTAATAGGATATTTTAAATATAAATCCATTGTATTATTTCTGTGACTTAACATTGTTATTTAAGCACCTCTATGTTCCCGTGTCAAGAAGCTGTAGACTGGGTGATTTGTGCAGAAATGATACTGATAAGAGTTAAGACAGTCGTGTGCATAATTCCCACTTCAGTTTTAATGCTTGAAGATGTTACGAGTTAAAAATATAGGTGGTGTTTCATTAGAGGACATTGATTAGTTCTAAGTTTTCGCAGTTTCCACTTTGAATGTGTTATGATGTTTCTATTAAAAAACAGCTAACGGTTAGATCTGGAAGTTATGTGAGAAACTTTGACACTTTGAGAACGAGATTTTTTGTGTATTGATGGAAAATTTTGATTGTCAAAATATTTTATTTTGGTTGTTAGCTTTGCCCAAAGAAGGCGATACTTTATAATATTAGGGCTTTCAAATATATTTTAAAGTAAAATAATGTGTTGTGTCGATTTGTCTCATGATGATTTTGTAAAGTTTGTATATTTACTAAGAACATTTTAAAGCTGTGTAGTGCTATCTTTGAAAATTGTTTTGTCAGTTTATATTATGGGGTGGAACCCTTTGTGTAGGTTCCTTGACACCGTGCATTAGCTTTCCATAATACTCGCACTAATAGGATGGACTGAAAGGAGCGCATTGATAGCTTCAGCTTGTGGATTCACCTCCACTAACTTGAGTTACTCCCTTTTCAAGCTTAGAATGTTTGCTTAATCCAATAAATGCTTTGGGAGATTTTAGAAAATGCAACTTTCTGTCTTCAGGGCAAGCTGTGTTTGTCGGACCTGGAGAAATGTTGCAATACACAATTCTTTGGTAAGTTATCTGTTAAGAGGTTTTCTTACTTAACAAATTGAACATACACGTGGTAATGATTAATTTATAAAATTTAATTTGTTGTTTTAGTATATAATTTTTTAATTTGTTGTTTTAGTATATAATGTTTATTTTGTATTTGCATTGTGTTCTTGATTGTAGTGCAAATCCATTTCCCTGCAAGACTCGCGTGTCTCTAACTGGCCAGCAGCGTGCACTTACTTCACAAAGTACGGCACGCGATCCCTTGACCTGCGTGGGCTACAACACGACGGGTCAAACACCTGGACCCAGCTGACCAGTGCCTTGTCTCAACTGGTCACTGTCCAGCACCTTCATATGGGTCAGTGTCCAGCCTCGGTCCTGCAAGCAGTCACTGAGAAGATGCCGCAGTTGGTCTCACTAGTGTCTGAGTGGACGACAGACTCGAGCTCCAGCCAGGACATGTGGTAAGGATTGTGTGTGAGTGAGTGATCAGCTTGGTTGCCACTCTTGGTGAAAACCCTCAAAAATTCAAATTGGTTCCATGGCTGGCAAATTAATCTTGTGAAATGAGTAGAAGAACTCGTGGATAGTGAAAACTGTTCCAGATACTCATGAGCAACGATTCGATGAAATGGAGTTGATTCAGGGACAAATGATGAACTGCATCTTACACTTTAGGGCTTTAGAAGTTGAACCATTGGCTCGTGCTCTGGCTTTGATTAGAGAACATTTTATATAGAGAAATTTTGTTATCAAGAGGTTATTATTAACACATGCATCTGTTTTTGTGATGTTTTGAAGGAGAAGTGTGATGTGTTGGTTTTTCAAGAAATTAATCTTGTCTTTCCAGGACGGCCAATGCTAAGATTGATCTTGGCAAGATGTCTCGACTAGAGCACTTGGAGGAGCTGAAACTACGTGGAGTTTGTGGCATTGTTCTGCCTCAGATCTCGCTCAGTGGCGGCATATGTGGACTGTCTGGTCTGACTGGTCTGAAGAAGTTGGTGAGTACTTCACATAGTCTATGGTTTGAAAGATCTGTAACATAAATGCCAAGGTTAAGCCTAGTGCTGACCATTCAGCTTATGCATGTGGGAAAAACTCCTCGAAGTGCTATGTTTAAAAATGTTTAGAATACTTTGTAGATGTTGTTTATGAAGTGAGTTGGCATCTCTAATTTGACATGGCATATAATGTGTACCAACTGGAGATCTGTTATTGTGTGTTTGAGATTGCATTTTTGACATGATCTGATTAGCCCTGCACCGGGTCCAATGCAGCATATGTGCTTAAAGCCACTGGCCCTTGAGTTTATTTGTTCAGCTATCATCAGTGACACAACTGACTGTAATAAAACATAACGGTTGGACACTAAAAACTGGTGTGCTCAGAATTTTCTACTCAAATATGCATGGAACTAATCATTGAACATATCTTTCAATGCCTTCTTTCACTTGATCACATTAAATATCCTTTGACTGGTGACTTGACGGCAAAAAATCACCATAATCACAAATTCATGGAGGCTATTTTGTGACGTTCATGGCAGGCAGCCTTCATACACATCGATATTTTTCACAATTGCTCCTAAAGCAATTCCGAAAGTGTTTTCGTGCCAACAAATGTTATTTGAGTGCCCTCCAGATTTATTTATGTGTCAGTTTGAATGTATTTAAACTTTGGTTTTGTAAAATAACGTTTAAAACTGAAGAACCACAGATTGCTGGCTACTAATGTAGGCCTACTGCGAAATCTGATTTTGCGCGATGAACGTGCAGTCAGACATCGAAAATCTCCGTCAAAAGCCGTCCATTGGTTGCACGTCAACAAACAGTAGTACATAATGTCAAGATCAAACAAAAGGTAACTCAATAAGTTCTATATCAAATGAGAGCTAAGAAGAAGTAAATTGCACACGAGTGGAAGTTTAGTTTTTCAAATTGGATGACAAATATCCTGTCCTTGTCATAGGCTTTCTTGCCCAAACTCGGAAGTTTCATTTGCACCAAGCGTAGAAGTTAAAGCACAACTGAAATGTGCCATGTTGACTATTTAATCTCTTTGAATTTAGAGTTAAGCATTTGTTTTGGAAATTATGTTGTCATTTCACCTCTCATTAGGAAAATTTAATAGGATTAAGGGAAGGTGATGCTTCACGGGTTTAGGCAATACCAATCTGAGAGTGCTGTTCATGCAGCTTTTATTTGAATTCGTGACAAAATTTTAGTGCCCAACCTTTATGATTCTTATATTGTTATGAGTCATCAGGAAATTCATCAGCTGCCTAAAGTGGCTATAAATGGCTTTTTGAGTTGTTGATGTGAAATTGGTGTCAAATTGTTCTTTGGTCAAATTAGAAGTGATTTTATCGTAATCTATATTGCCCGGGGTACGCCACGAGCTATGTTGCAGAGTAAAAAAAGGAGGATTGCGAATATTGTCATTTATTATGACGTAGTAGATAAAACTAACTAAGACTCTGCAAGCTGGGCATGGACAAAACGCCATAATGGCAGCACGGGAATGCTGACATTGCCTTTTAGTGCTCCAAAAGAATTGAGTGTTCATTATTGCTTGAAATAAGTCTGTAAAAGTTGACTTGTAACAGTGTTTCATGTTATGTATCCTGGTTGGTCTCGTTGGGTTTTGTGCAAGTCCAGAAATCACTTCTCACCTGATTAAAGAGCATGTTGGGACTAAATAGCAGTAAGTGACCTAAATAGCATTGAGTGGCCTAAAAAACAGTAAGTGACCTAAATAGCAGTAAGTGACCTAGATAACAGTAAGTGGCCTAAATAGCAGTAAGTGACCTAAATAGCAGTAAGTGGCCTATATCAAAAGTTTGTTTCTTGGACAGAATGTGGAAAAGTTTGCTTCATGGGTGGAGTGGAGGTTTAAAGCAAATGCTTTAAATGGTCAAATAGGTCATGATGTCTTGTGATGGTCACTTGATATCCATGATATGTTGTTGGATTAACATGTTACTTAATTATCCAGTTAAGAGAAAGTCTCTTTAACTGCATACACTGTTTGTTGCCAGTCATTGACCACACTGACTAACGTACAGTCTGAAGACTTGACATTCCTGGCACAACTCCAGGGTCTGCATCAGCTTGAGCTTGGTGACTGCCTCAACTGGTCAGAAGAGGTATGTTGTTTATGGTACACATTTGGCTGCACTTGATCAATTTTGCCAGTTCAGCTGAATCAACTGGCTAAGACGCACCAATCAGATGTCTTAACCGTTTGACCCGGCGGAACCAGGGAAGTTAGTCAAGTGAAGCCAGTTTTGGGGATTGCATTAACTGTAAAGGTTATGTAGGACTTTAGTGGCAAGTCTGCATTTAGCTGAATACCTACAAATATATGTGCTAACCTGGTAAAAGGTCTATATTCTGTGAAATCAGAATGCCTGAGGCTGTGACGTTTGAGTTTTTCTTAACAATCTGGCTTAAATTGCTGATTTTTTAGCAAAAAGGGGAGGTTCATATATAGCTTAACAAAGGTAACCATGACCAAGTATTGTTTGGTGTAAATGCTCAAGTTGACTTCTCAAAATGCTTAATTTTGTTAATTTTCTTTTTCTTTGTGTGCAAATTTTGAGTCCTTATGTAAAAATTCTTTTTGGTGGAATATTTAAAAACCAATTCCTGGAGAACTGTACACAGCGAAATATCTGAAAGTTGCCTATGAGTTCAATCAGCCAATTCTGATTAATGATCAGTTAATGTTTGAAAAACTGGATATCGTTTTCAAAAAAATTTTAAATAGATTTCCTGCATTTCCAAATTCCTAAAAATTTAATAATCACTTTGCATTTAGCACAAATTTGAAGATGGAAAAATTAGAGGTGTAACCCTTCCTCAGTGGGCAAACAATAAAGCCCAGGCATGGGTTACAACATGTGTTCCCATGGTAATCGTTTTTAATATTTGTTTTTTTGTGACCAAATTACTCAATTAAAACGTCAAAATTTGAAAAAAAGTTTAAATTTCTTCATAGAACAGTTCCATCGAAATTAATATTTCCACATTCCAGGCTTTTGGGTTCCTAGCTGTGCTGACTGAGCTACGACATCTTCGACTGGAATGTGGTGGTGAACTACCTGATCTAGGGTTGGCTAAGGCACTGAAGAATATGGTCAGGTATGTACTGCATTGGTAAAATCTATGAATTTCTTGTTCCATTCACATCTGGGTTTCATAAGATTGTATAATGATATAGATACCTTTGTTGTTTCCGATATTCTAGAGAATTGTAACAGGTGTTCTTACGGCGAACGAGTTTGGGATATGACTACTGGGTTTTTTCCATGATAGACCTAATAGTCCTATATGTTGATGGGCATGTGAGATCTGAGGATACTTCCTGATACTTCAAAGCTGCTTTAGTGACTTCTAGACAGGGACTCATCTAGGATTTAAAAATTGGGGGTCCAAATTCGTGAGACTGACGAGTCGTGCAAAGCGCAAATCTGAGGCGCGCAGCGCTGATGGGGGGAGGGGTGGAAGTTGGGGGGGAAGGTGGGGGTTGGAAGTTGGGGGGGAGGTGGGGGAATTCCCCAACCCGGTGAGGAAAAAAATATTACATAAAAAAGGTCATTTTCTTGCATTTTATTTAGCACACTGTTTGGATGTCTTTTTCTTGTTCAAAGGACGGTACCTAGGGAAACTAAACAAAAATTAGGAGGTTTGTTCCATTCAGGATGTGTGTATTGTCACTAGGCTGCAAAAATCAAGATCTGTAAATCTTTTTAGTAAGATTATCTATGTAGAGTTGCATGATAGACAGCATGAGTACAGGGCTCAATGTATCTTGAAGCTCTCAAAAGAGAAGAGTAAAATGCAGTTGAGAAACCACTTGAAACTGTGAGAAGACAATGAAGTTGCATTCGAAAGGACATGAAGAAATAAATTCTAGAGTACATGTCTACGTGTCGTTACATCGCACAGTAATGCAATTCACGAATCTACAAAAACAAGACCATATCCTCAACAAATTCACAAATCAGTATCACCAGTGCTCAACNGTTCAACGACATTGGTGGCATTTGTACGGCAGGTCAGTGCTAGAATTTTGTCGGGTATCATTTTTTCGAAGTGTACGTTCTCCGTCGGCTATTTCAAATTGGCTGCTCCGTCGAATATATCGAGTGCCGCTTCAACTTCCGCGTCGGCAACTAGCATTAGGAGTACGGCAAATCCTTTCAACTTCGGGTGTGGGTTCTTCAATTTCAAAGATTAAGTGTCCATGTACGGGTAGTTAGCGCTGGATGCAACTTTTCTCGACACTAGTCGTGCGGGGGATTCCGTATGAAGTCACCTTGACGTCACAGAATAGGAATGTATTCCCCAAAGATGGCTGCCAGTATCTGCCGATCGTCATTGTGACATTTACATGTATAGTAAAAATAGACGGCAAAAGTTTCTAATGTCGAGTTATTTCTTAATATTTAGCGAACTTAATTAATGAATTGTAGGTTTCAATGAAATTTATTAATAATAAATGTTAAAATTCTTCGTTTAGACTTCATTTTCACCGAGGTTGTTTTGGAACAGGCCGTCTTTTTTCCGTCTTGGCCGTGCCGTCCAAAGCCGTCATTTTTTTCAAAGGGCCGTCCCAAGGACGGCCAGGACGGCCGCTAGATGAGTCCCTGCTTCTAGATTGCCACAGATTGATATGGTTTGCAGCAGGATTTTCCAAGCACTACTAATAAGGCTGATCTTGATTGGCAGCACTGTAAGGTTATCTCAAACCTTATTTAGTGGCCTCCATGCTAACTCGTATATCAATTAACTTGGCTTTGTAAACTTGTAAAAGTATATATAAAAAGAAGTTGTATATTTATTACCATTATTATTGTTGTTGCTGCTGCTGCTGTTGCTGCTGCTATTGTGTTAACTCCTTTTTTTATGCACCCACATATTTAGATGTGGTCGCATATTGCCGTCATCTCTGTCTGGGCGTCCGCGGCTGTATCTCCTAAACCCCTTGCAGAATCTAGTGGCCGTTTTTACTGTTTTCGAGTCGTTTCTTTGGTGTCCGCCCCTCTAACAACCAAACCACTTTAAGGATGATTGTGAAAATTGGCATGTGTATTGTTACTATGAGGAAGACAATTGACAATGATTTTCCAACGACTTCGACTACAGTGGCGCCTCCTAGTGGCAGTTTGTTTTGTTTGTTTTTGCGGCCGTGGCTGTATCTCCTAAACGTTCTACAGGATCTTTATTAAATTTAGCAAATTTATTTATATGAAGTTGACGACGACGACTTTCGAACTGATCGGTGTACCGGTGTGCCCCCTAGTGGCAGTTTTAGTTTATTGCGTTTGCCTCTGTATCTTCAAAGTTCCTCAACGGATTTCCGTAAAATTTGGCACATAGACATCTATTAGTGAGATGACGCTATCCTCTCGTTTTCGGATGGATTCGTAGTTTGCGCCACCTAGTGGCCATTTTTGTTGTAAATGGCTTTCTTTTAAAGAAACGGTGACATTTTCTGGTTTTCAGACCGATTCGGCATATTTTGTGTCATCTAGTGGCCATTTCGATGATACAAACAAAACCCCCTAAAAGCACACCATTTGTGATGCATTCGTGGGCGCATTTCAATGCTCCGCACTGCTCTTGTTTAACATAACTTTCAATTTTAAAAAAGGTACATTCGCAGAAAAATAACTTCTTGGTCAATTTTGATCAAACTTTTTGTAACATGAAAACTTCACCAGTTACCTCAAAAAACACTTAGGAATTTCCGATTAGGCTTTTTATGCGCCCACATATTTTTATGTGGACGCATTATGCCGTCATCTCCGTCTGTCCGTACGGGCGGTGTGTGTCCGGCGTCCGCTGCTCTATCTCCAAAACCCTTTGACATATGTTCATGAAATTTGGCACATATGTTCCATTTATGAATGGGACGGCATGTGCGAACTTTCGGACGGATCCGACTACCGGTGTGCCCCCTAGTGGCAATTTTAGTTTTTTACGCTTACCTTTGTATCTTCAAAAGTCCTGAACGGATTTTCATGAAATTTGGTATGTGAGGTGACGCTATCCTGCCGTTTTCAGATGGATTCGACGTAGTTTGCGCCACCTAGTGGCCACTTTTAGTGTTTTCGAGTATGTTTTTGTGCATCCACTCCTCTATCAACCAAACCGCTCAAAGAATGATTGTGAAAATTGGCATGTATATGCTTACTATGTAGAGGATGGTTGACGATAATTTTCCGACGATTTCGACCACTGTGGCGCCTCCTAGTGGCAGTTTTGTTTTTTTGCGCCTATGGCTGTATCTCCTAAACCGTTCGCAGGATCTTTACGAAATTTAATAAGTGTATTTATATTATGTTAAAAACAGACGATGACGACTTTTGGACGGATCCGCCTACCAGTGTTCCCCTAGTGGCAATTTTATTTTTTTACGTTTTCCTCTGTATCTTCACAAGTCCTTAACGGATTTTCATGAAATTTGGTAATGTAGGCACTTATTAGTGCGATGACGCTATCCTCCCGTTTTCGGATGGATTCGACCTAGTTTGCAACACCCAGTGGCCATTTTTACTGTTTTTGAGTCTGTTTTTTGGCGTCCACCCCTCTATCAACCAAACCGCTATAAGTATGATTGTGAAAATTGGCATGTATGTTCTTACTATGAAGAGGACAGTTGACGCTGAATTTCCCATGACTTTGATTACTGTGGCGCCTCTTAGTGGCAGTTTTTTTTGCGCCCATGGCTGTATCTCCCAAACCGTTTGCAGGATCTTTACTAAATTTAGGAAGTATATTTATGTGACGTTGACAACGGACGATGACGACTTTAGGATGATTCTGACTACCGGTATGCCTCTAGTGGCAATTTTAGTATTTTACATTGACCTCTGTATTTTCATAGGTCTTCAGGTGTATACTTTGTGTTACTTCGTGACTATGAAGGAAAAGTTCCAAGTAGAAATTTGTTTCTGGCATTCTAATGCTTTGCTAATCTCGTATGTTGGTAAATTTGTTTTTAATTCTATGTTTCTGTGGTGCTTTAAGCAACTGATGCATAGGATGTGCTTGTATCATGAAGATCACTCACATTTTGCCCCTAGCCTATTGAGGAGACCATGACCATGCCTTTCCATTTTGCAAAGTACAACATACTACATATATGCCCTCTACTGGCCACTTTATGGTACCAATAAACAACCCTAGAAGGATACCATATGCAATTGTGGGCGCATTTCAACGCTCTGCGTTGCTCTTGTTGTTTGGTTTCTATGACAAATCAACTCACAAAATGTAAGGTATTTTAAAATTTTTTTAAAATAGCAGTTGTATTCGTTTTTGTTACGTTACGCATTCATTCAAAATGGTTTTATGCATGCAAACACACAACTCATCGGGATCAAAAGTATGTTTTGTCTTCATTTTTCTCGGCATCTTTCTGTCATATGAGCACATCGTTGACTCACTATTATGGTGACTCGGGGAATGAAAGGACTGAGGGTACATACAGAGCTGCTCTGTGCCTGGCAGGAGATTCGATTTGAGTAACAGTCCCGTAACCTTTGACCTCAGATAAGTAGTAAACAAATTTCCACGTGGTTGTGCGGTTCCAAGGTGGTTCTGCTATTAAAATCTTTTTCTCGCTACTGTGAATATTTTGTATTTGAAATTCCCCGAAAATGAAGATTAAGTGTTTCGCTAGGCATACGTGAAATATTGTAAAAATGGGCAATTTTTGTGAATAAGGTTTGAGATATCCTTGAGCCAGTGAAAATCTGACTTAATGTATCCATGACCGTTTCTCTTAGCCTTATGTCAGTGAGAGTCTCAATTTAGATATATGGACGCTTGCTAATATTATCTAGTTTATGTAGGATGCTATGTAAAGACACACTGTGCTGTTCTCGATCATTCATTGACCATGGGTCACACTAGATTACTCTGGTGTTCAGATCTTGGACAAGGACAATACCACCTTCAGGATGCTCATAAAGGAGACTATGTATGGTTGAATCACACCGAGCTCTATTTAAATAGAAACTTTGGTTTATTTGAGCTCCAATTGTTTTAATTTCTGGTCTCTCTACTTATTATGTATTTTGATGTATACTTGTGCAGACTGTTCTCCTATGTTACCAGACTGTTCTCCTATGTTACCAGACTGTTCTCCTATGTTACCTGACTGTTCTCCTATGTTACCAGACTGTTCTCCTATGTTACCTGACTGCTCTCCTATGTTACCTGACTGTTCTCCTATGTTACCTGACTGTTCTCCTATGTTACCTGACTGTTCTCCTATGTTACCTGACTGTTCTCCTATGTTACCTGACTGTTCTCCTATGTTACCTGACTGTTCTCCTATGTTACCTGACTGTTCTCCTATGTTACCTGACTGGAGTATTGTGAAGAATATTGTCTTGAGAATGGTTTAGTGATAATAATCCAAAACGTCGACTAATACGATGTCTTTGTTCGAATGCGTTGATTTTAAATTTCATGTTCATATTATGGCCAAAAACAAATGTGATCACGTTAGATTTGACTAACATCTCAGAAATGGCAGATGGAATTCATAGGAAACTTTGAGATATTTTTCTTTATGCACTGCCATCTCTAGGGCTGTTAGGAATTATTTTAAAATGTTCCACTTTTCCATGAGGGGCTATCAAAAATAGAATTTATCAGTGATTTTCGCAAAACAGCTAAAAAAGAAACATAAAACAAAAATGAAATGAAGGTTTAGAAAACTGTAACTGCATTTTTGAGATTTCATTTTGAGCATTTAAGTCAAATCAAATTTGATGATGTTATTGATACTAATGTTTTGCCATATTTTTTTCTTCAAAGGCCCTGTGACTCAATTTATAGCGTATTGATAACATGTCAACATGGAATTTAACTGGCTTTCTACTTTCAGAAAATGTACACTTGCTTATAGAGTTAAACTCCATAGTTTTGTAGATATTTTGGTAAATATCCAGATTTGTTGACAAGGTCCTGCATAACCTTAAGATACAGTGGTAAAATTAAACCAAAACAGCCATTACTTATTGCAGACTGAAAGAGCTGGAGTTGATCATGTACAGACTGGACGAGGGTATCCTGAAGGTGGTCGCAGCCCTCACGTCTCTACGAGTCTTCTCAGTGTGGCCAGATACCAGAGAAAAGGTATGCTGTCTCTAACTTGCATCAGATGGGCTGGAAACGGGCCTGCTTTTTCTAGAGACCTTTGCGGTCATTGGACATGAAATTGTGAATTGAAAGCTTTGTGTTTTGACGAATGAAACGTTAAGAAGTTGAGACTTTTTGTTGCCTGCATCAAAATCTTCTCAAGGAGTTTAATGGACTTTCCAATAAAGTGAGTGAAAGTGGCTCTTGGATCTCTAGTGTTAATCTTTTCACCTCAAGTCGTGTTACCAGCACAACCGCTTTAATACAACTTGTGATTTGTGTGAAGTTAGGAAGTCCTTACACTGAAGTACTATGAAAAACAACATTACAGCAATAAAATTCACCAAGATCAAAGGAACGCAAAAGCTGTGTTTGCTAGACTGGAATGAGTTGTGACTTTGGATGTGACGACAGAAGTTGGAAGTTGTGCTGGGGTGTGTTAAAAAATTAATTTCCTGTTAATGTTCACACTTGCAAAGTATCTGTTCCATGAAGGTATGTGGTATTTAAAAGTTACTTATGACAGGAAAGACTTCCATAGATTTATGTATATCTTTCAACAGATTAATGCAATCTTGCTCATAAGTTTCAATGATGTTGTCTGTTACAGGGTGGAAGGATGAACCATGCAATTTTCCAACACGTGAAGACAATGAAGTTTCTAAGGCAATTTGATTGGGGTGTGATGCCATCGGAGGACATTGACGAAATGGAGTCTAGTCAGACGATGTCTAAAGTAGCCTTCATTCCGTTTTGCTTCGAAAAGCCTCTTTTCAAGGACGTCGAGTGTCATTCAGATAGATCTGCCGCCGAACATTCTAAGTGTGATACCAATGGTGACTTGCCTGATGGCAAGACTAACGATGCCTTTCAAAGGAAGGAAGGCCTGCATAATAGCGTAGTCCTGTCGCATGAAGAGTCAAGGTCGGAAAATGGCCAAGTTAGTAAAGAAGAGAGACCAGGGGATCCTGCAGATGTGGAAATGGTGGATGTGTTGGAGGCCACATCTGAAGCAAAGTTGGGCTTCAGTGAGAGAGTTCCTGTTGACTCTGTCGAAGGAGCAACTCAAAAACCAGAGTGCCCATCTACTATGGCCAAAGTCAACTTGTCTAGTGGCAATGTATCCAAGATCCAGTCTCAATTGTCAAATGAATCAGCCTTGCCAGCCTATGAGAGAGGAGAGGCGTCACTGCCATCCCTTGAAGAAGTGCCCAATGGGAATGGAGAGTCCCTACCTCTATCCAATGAAAAGACTGAATCTGTTTTGGTGTCCAACGAGAATACAGAAATACTTTTAGTGGCCAATGAGAAGCCAAAGTCAGTTTCAGTCACCAGTGAGAAAGCAGAATCACTTTCAGTATCCAGTGATAAGGCAGAAACTTTTTCAGAAGCCAATGAGAATACCGAGTCACTTTCAGGAACGAGTGGTCAAGTAAAAGCACTCTCAGGATCCAATGAGAAGACTGAGTCACTTTCAGTTACAACAGAGGATACCAAACCACTTTCAGGAAACAACGAGAAAACAGGGGCACTTGCTGTAACCAACGAGAATGCTGAAACTCTTGTTACCAAAATGGAGACAGAATCGGCTATAACCAATGAGAATGCAGAATCATTAGCTGTGACTAATGAGAAGACGGAGCCCATTGTAACTGATGAGAGGACCAAATGGTTAGGTGCTCAGGACGAAACTCAGCTGCCTGCAACAACTGAGCACTTTCAAGTGCCTCTAAATGATAAGTTGGAAACACCTGTAAATGAAGAGAAGGATGTATCTGCACAGAATGAGAAAGAGTATCCTGCAACTGACGAGAAGGTTGAAAAGACAGAATCGCATTCAGGCTTCAGTGAGAAGGCATCAGATGCTGCAGATTCTCATTTGGAAAATAAGAGGTCAGAGGCGTCTCTTCCTCTCGTTAAGAAGAAGACTGTTGTTGTAGTGTACGATACTGTGAATGAGTCATGGAGCATGGACACACTGGGTGATAGATTGTGCGCTGCTTTACCCACCGTCAAGATCCGTGTCTATAGGATTCCCATAATCGTCAATGACAAAAGAAGCACTACATAATAGACGTGTTAATTCTTCTGTACAACATTTGATGTTGTATTTGGTGCAGTGGCAGGTACAGAGTATTCCACGTGGATTAGACTGACCATTTGTGTAATCAATTTTGCTTCCCTTTTGATAAACATGAGTTGTTTCATAGTCACGAGTCATTTAACTACTGAATTCTGTGTATGGGTGGGTTTATTGTTGGACATCCTTTTTTTGAACTTCACCATACCCTTATGCTAGACATGTTGCATATAAAGATGCCTGATGATCAGTTTAATGCTTGTAGTCTTCTATGTTTGTGACTGAAGTGGCTAGTCAATGAATTGTAATTTAGATACATGTGCGGGAGTATGAATTGTGTAATAGCTGGCTAATTGGTATACAGAGATACATGTGCGGGAGTATGAATTGTGTAATACCTGGCTAATTGCTATACAGAGACTTTGTAATTGTAGATAAGGGCAGTTTTTATGATTAGAAGAGCCAGTGGTACCAATGATAGAAACTACATATATTTACACAGATTAGCTCTACATATAAATAAAGTCATTTATACAACTTGCATCGTTTCAACTACAAAATTTCTCATGAGTTCACTCCTCATGAGGTTTACTTTTCAAGTTTTCAGATTTGGGTTTCAGGGTTTGGGAGAGGAGGCAAATTATGGGCATTTTCGCTGTGCAGTTCTAGTTCATGTGCTCGGCCCTTCAGCTGTTGGACTTGGCTGTTTCTTCATTTGATAAACATCCTAATGGTCTTATGCCAGAAATAATTGCTAACTTAATGTTTCACAATTGCACTTTGTACGCCCATTATAGACAATCCTCAGCTGCACAGGACTTATTGTCTTTGAATCTGTATTTGGAATTTACCTGCAAAAGTAACCATACAAATATTTAAAACATTTTGATTTTCAACGGTTCTTGATATTTACGTTGACAAAATAGTGCCCGAGGAATTCAGCAATGCTTAGTAACAACTTGGTAACGCCATTTGTCTGAAGTAACCAGGAACCCAGAGCAAAAAGATATCAAAATTCTGTAATGGAAAACGTCTGTAGTACATTAAAAAACGATAGATAGTATGAGCACACTTAAACGTTTCAAAGTCAACTTGAGATGTGCGGACGTGAAATCAGGGCCCGGTCTCCAATCTCCGTACTCAGACTCGTACTCATACTCGAAATTTCATACTCAAAATCGTGCTCACTGGAGTCGTACTCAAAAAAGCGTATCTAATGTCATATTTCGAGTAGACTCAAAACGTACTCAAATCTGACTCATACTCGAGTTGCTATGGAACTCTTTATGATGTGAAATGCAAAATCACGCAAAGCCGCGCTGATTCATCGCTCCCTATTGGAATAGACCACCCCAAGAACTAGGCCTACATTATCGTCTGCTGTCGCTACAACTACAAGAGTATGTCTACAACGTAGAATTCTGAGTGTTCTGTAACTGTTATTCATTTTTTAGTTTCAATAAATATTCTTATGCCATTTCTTTGATACATTTGGCAATTATTAAGCTTCACTTCTTGAGTTCCTCACCCAGTCCCGAAAACGTCTTAAGAAATATGTAACAGCTTATAACATCACATCTCTGTTCAGTGCTAATTTAGTCTTGACATAAAACCCATTGCTGTGTAGGCCTACGCTGATGTCAAACTTCGATACTGTATCTTTGTATTTTACCGGGATGTATCAAGTGAGTTGACATTTGGCACGTGAGTTAAAAAACAATACTTGTGCAGGCATTCAGAGTTCACCAGTGGCACTGAACAGGACGAGACGTCTACTTAGAAATCGGCAAACAAAATCTGGAATTCCATTTGGGGATTGAGGAATTATAGATGACTAAGTTATGATGAGAAATGTACCTGACAGGGAAGCGAACTTTTTTTAACTTCCCTCCCCTCCTCGTCTTTTGGAAACCCTACAAAACGTAGGCACACATACCGAAATAAGGGCAGCACAAACTTCTCACACGACTTTTCCCACAACTGCTTTCGACGCTTGTTATGACTCGCCGACAAGGGATTACAATGCGCCTGTTGCCAGGAATTGTAGAGGTAGAATGGCGGCCATAACATACAGTGATACGGCGGGTTAATAAGGTGAAGAATAAGAAGATTTAAGATGAAAACTTATCTCTGAACCTAAGTTGAAGTGCTGAGATACAATAAGAGGATTTATTTTTTTTAGATTTGCTGTGTTTCTTGGTTTCCTTTCGATATTTTGTTCCCTGGCTCGTATTTATTTTCGAGTACGATTTCAAGCACACTGCCATACCAAACTTGAAATTTGAGCATAGACTCCAAATTTTTACTCAAAATCGTACTCGAAATATAGATGAGATACACTTCAGTTCGAGTACACTCGAAAACTGAGAACGTGCTTGAAATTTCGAGTACAGATTTTTCGAGTATGACATTGAATACACCAAAGCTGAGTCTGTACTCGAGTTGAGTAAGAAGTGTGAGTTTGAGCATGATTCGAGTCTGAGTACGGAGATTGGAGACCGGGCCCTGGTCTTATTCAGACAGGTAGGGTAAATAACAAAAATATAGTTACCACTTGGGAACATTCACATCACCAAATTTGGCACTTTTTTACTTCCTGACCCCTTCTACATCACTGCATAACCCCCAATACTATCTAGCCATTAATTTCATCATCTTTTACAACACGCTAAATTATCCACTGCAGGTGAACTACGGAGCTACTCACCTTGCTTGAGGTGAGCAGTGTTGTGTGGATTTTAGCTCATGATCTTTTGAATGAAAAACTGAATGTACTACTACTTGGCCACAATTCCTTATATGGTCTTGTACAAATGGAACTTGAATAGGAAATGTAAGTTTATATACTAACTTTAAAATTAGCGTGTAAGTAAATAACGACATATTTATGCAATGTTTTGGTTTATTACTTCCAACCACTGTCAAGGAAACAGTTCACAGATGTTTGTCATGGGCCTGAATTGAAGAAAGGATTTCTCAATCTCCCCTATTTAGGTAACGGTAGTTGTGTAGTCGAGAGGCAGGTTAAGAGAATGCTTGGAGTTATTGCTCCATGTTTGCAACTCGTAACAATCTTTCTTCAAACCTGTAAACAGACTTGTGTCATTGTCGAGACTGAAAACACCGTTGAGTAATTCTCAAAGAAGTCATGTTTACCAACTCAACTGTAGTGACTGAACAGTTTTACATTGGAATGGCGGAACAGGATTCTTAGCATCAGAGTCAAAGTACACTGTAAAGACACACACAGTGCTGTTCTCAATCATTCTTTGACAACTGGTCACACTATAGATTGCTCTGGTGTTCAGATCCTAGACAAGGATAATGCCACCCTCAGGCTCCTCATAAAGGAGGCTATGCATATATGGTTAAACCATGCTGAGCGTTACTTCAATAGAAACATTGGTTCATTTGAGCTCCAACTGTTTTGATTTCTGGTCTCTCCCCCTCACAATGCATTTTGATGTGTACCTGTACAGTCTCTGCTCTACCTGTGTCGCCTGTTTTGAGTCTGTGAACTGTTTCGTTGACAATGGTTTAGAGTAATAAACCGAAACGTTGGATAGATATGTCGTTATTTACTTACACGCTTATTTTAAAGATGGTGCTTCTGTTCTGGGCTAAATCAAATGTGATCAAGTTTATACTATCCATGTGACATTTATAGCTTGATAGGCTATGTCATCATTTAACAAAGTAGTTTACTAATGGGACTAAACATGAAATGCAAGTAAAGACTATTCATGTGACATGCTTACATGTTGGTAGACAGGCTACATCTGCAGTAACTATACTTGTTATCCCCAAGTTGTAGAGAGCACCTCTAATTAATCCACATGGATAAGCCAAATACTGGAATGAAAATGAGGCGATACTCAAATAATCTTTTCTACAAAGGAAATCCAGTGGAAGCATTCACACGAAAAACATTTCAGAGAATTGAAAGGTTAATCAGCCCTTCTTCAATTTAGCCACTTTAATTAATGCAACTGTAGGTAATCTCAATTCCAACTGTATGATAAAATCATGCTGTCACAGCAAGGAAATGCTTCCACTTTGACAAGTTTCATTAGCATATTTCTTGACTTTATGTTCGGAAAGTTAGAAGTTTGGAAGAAAACAACAGAATTAACAAATGGTGACAAAAGTAGTGAAGATAGAAGACACAATGAATGTAAATTTAAAAGACACTGCCTTGAGTGAAACGACTGACAAAAGCGATGACCGTGCTAACACAAGGTTAGAGGTACACATGGTTCAGCAATTAATTCTATACAACATGCCTGGTGTATAATGTTCCATTGCATTTTACATTTATAATAATAATAATTGTAATAAAAAATTAAATTAAATACAATAAGTCAGATTAAATTAAATGAAATATTATATAAATGAATATTTACAAATGAAATTTACAAATTATTTAGAGAAAACAAATGACTGAAACGAAGGGAGGGACAGTTATGATGACAACATGCACAAGTAAGTGAGTGACTAGTTTGTGTCTGAAGTCATCCTAACCATCAGCCTCCTTAAGGCTGTTTGGTAAATCGTAACATTGTCGAATGACTTGAATAAAAAAGGACTCGGAGTATAACGAAGTTTTGTGTCTTTGGACAACAAAATTGTTTGAGGAAGAGAATCTGATCCTGATTTGGTGGTTGTTTCCAACGAGTAACAAGTTACAAGATACATAAGCTGGTACACTATTGTGAAAACATTTATGCTCAATACAAAAACGTATACAAAATATTTGTGAACAGGCAGTCATCCCAGTCTGTTAAAGATATGAATTGATGGAGTGTCAAAAGGCACACCAAAAATAAGTCTGGCTGCCTGCTTCTGAGCCTTCAATAGACAGGAAACCAAATTTCCATTCGACAAATACCACGTTATACTGCAAACATGTTGCTTTGGTACAACAAAGTTTGGTACAAATGAAGTCATGGAGGTTCATTGTATTGCCGTTTCATAGTATTAGTAGGCCTAATTACTATTGAGGCCTTTTTACGGATGGGGAAAATCAATGGATGTGCATCCTAAAGCAAACACTTGTGGGACACAAGTCCTTCTTGTACAGAAAGTGTCCAACAGGTGACCTTCTGGTCAGTAAGCTGACACTTGATACTGGACAGGAGTTACATGTTTACTTGTACTTATGATACACTGAACAACAGGCTACTGCCTGAAATGCTACTAAAATGAAGGTGGTGGCATTGCTTGGGATTACTGCTTTCCTACAATCATTTCTAAACATGATGTACCTCGCAATCCATACACAAATCAAAGACAAATGCTTTTAATACGTAACTTATTAGGTTATAAGTGGCTTTGACTCCAGCTAGTGCTAACAGCAATGTTTATATCCAAGCAACTCATGTTACATTCTCATAAAAGCACTCAACTGAGGATTTATTTGAACAAATATGGACTGAAATGAGTACTGTAAAATGTCACCAATTTAAGACACAATATGGCCGACAGCTCAAGTTTAATTTTCTCACTTGTTCATACAGGACATATTATAGCACAAACATAATGCTTTACCATCATGTTAAAATTTTTTCTGATATCTACTAACACACAAAATTTTAAAAACTGGGCACTAACAACAAAGAAAAAAGACCTTGAAAACAATTAAAGTGTAATTTTGGCAATTATCTTTGTCTCAAATTGGTGTGATTTTACAGTACTGCATTAAAAGATGACATGAAGCCTCCATACTTTTGGTGCGTCTTCTAAGTACTGGGCACTATTAGAAATCTGTGTTAACAATCTAAACCTGTTGTCGAGGAGGACATACACACCCTGAAAGTAAACAAGAACTAAACTTGAATAAACAATTCAGTTGCTGTACACCAGTTACCTGTGGCTATGCAAGAAATTATTTAAGATGGTACAGTAATAAACCCGCAAACTCTGTCAAAAATGGCAATAGTTGGGTATAACATGCCCATATTTTGAGAACCATTTTGATACCTGTTATTGAATGTAGAAAACTGGTTCTCAAAATGTGGACACATTATATCTGACCATTACTGTCAAAAACAATATTACTTTTAATTAAGCCTCTCATTACTCCCATTGAAAATGATTTCTAAGCTTGAGAAGAAGGCTCAGTTTGACTGCTTGCCGCTTCAGGAAAGGTTCAGTAGCCCAAGCAGTATGGTCATCATGAGAATTGTAACAAATTGTTTACAAATGGACACTCTCTCTAACTCACCATATATTTGTTAACCTTCCAAATAACAACAACAGAGCAGATCATCAAGGAACCAAACAAATAAGATTTTCTAAAAACCACTCTGAGGTGGTGGCGTGTTTCAACTATTATTAAAATCTCATGGACTATTTATACCGACCTCTTGTCTATTAACATTGTCATGACGTATCGGTTGGTCTATTCTCCGGCTATTGTCAGGTGGTCCTGTGTTCTTAGAAGAATAAGCATGAATATGTTTTGTCCACATGTGGAGTAGTAGAACACATGTGGACAAAACAACACAATATCCAACGGAATAACAACTGAATACTAGACAGTGAAACAGGTTGGATCAAGAGAAAGATCATGGAAGCCATGTACATGAAAGTACAGCCAAGTAAAACCTGGCTCAGTCTACTTGGGAAGGTTTAAGTCTAGTTAAATTCCCTCTAAGTAAAAGGATGACTCCGTGGTGTAGTGGTTAAGGTGTTAGACTTAAAATATCTGTAGTTTCAGAAGTCGTGGGTTCAAATCCTTCCTCGGATAATATATAATCAAAAATTACACCATGATGAGTTTACTACATATCAGTGCTCCTTCTTCTAAGAACACATGAGAATACACCAACAAGCAGTCAGTACAAATATACCAAGTTAAAAACAAAACAGGTAAAAAAAATAACATCTGCATTTCAACACAGGTCATGTCTTATCTGCAGGCAGAAATAATGAAAGAAGGCTAACAGGTCATGAAAAGGTGCAAGACAATGCTGAGTTGCTCATTAAGCACTGGTTTTTCACATTGAGTAATTATCAGACTCCAACACCTGTCACGCTCCAAGTAACGAATTAATATAGTACGTTTTAGTATTTGCTAACTGTGAACTTGTATGAAGCCACCCGCAAATGCATTGGCATATCTATATAAGATCACTTCTGCAGCGATGTGGCCTCCAAACTACTAGAGAAGTCAATAATGCTGTCATTCAGTATGAGAAGGTATATATCTAACTTCTTCTGTCTCCTGATCATCTATTATATTGTATTATTGCTCTTGGGAAGATAGACAAATATACGAGTTTGAAAAAGTCCATTAAAATAAGAGCAAGTATGCCTGCGAAGAAATTTGTTTTTAACTCTAGAGCATGAGTAATTGTAATTTTAACTGAAAACTTTAAGTGTTTTTAATGTCTTAGAGAAGTTTCGAGTTGGGTTTTAGTCCTTCTTGTCTACCGTTGATTGACAGGACCACAGTCATAATTACGTGTAGAATGTGGGCCTTACCAGTTGTCGGTAGACATTGGCGAGGTATCTGAAATTTGTTTGAATGCTGTCAGCTCAATACTACTTGAAGACTCTCAAAACAATGTACTTATATTTTATATGTCTTACTAGTTATTCGAAAAGTTACTTGAACCCAAAATTCACAGAATACTCCTATTCAGCTTTTTCCATGATGTGCCGAACTAGAAATCCTGATTTCCCATTTTCAAATGCATATCAGCAAGCATAAAGTTTGTACACTAGTCTGTTCATTATGCATTTCAAAGTGATTTTAATAAGTAAAATATGAAAAAACTGATCCAGGAATTGCCATACTTCTTCCACTCAATGCGCACTAAAAAGCAGCTCCGTTTTACTACTAACGTGCTGCATGGCATGTTTATTATAACTCCAAAAACCAGGAAAAGAACACCCCAACTATTACAAGGAATGTACAACTAATTGGAGATGTCTGCTGCAAAATGATTGTTGATCACTTTGTGGCCAGCATAGTGGAATATAATGGAGAATATTCTTAATTTTTGGTAATAAAAATAAAATCAAAAACATCACATTATGGTAGCTACTACTGAAATGTGTAAATACTGTTTGCAGTCACTAACTCCTTGAAAGAAGTCGGATTTTGGGAATTTTGTCAATTTTTCGTTATCACAGAAAATCAAGGTCTCTATGGAACGCCATACAAAAGCATACTTGCCTGATGATTTGTTCGCAAATTGTCCACTTGTTTCTTGTACACTGACGTCCAGAAATCTTTGCAAATAAACTTCATTGTGTCCAGCTCATCCTTGAAACGTGGTATGTCTTTTGTGAATCTGAATATAAAATAACATACCTTAATGTTGGAATCTTATCATTCTATGGTGCTCGTACACATAGCTCATTAAAAATGTCTGCTAGAATGTTTAAATATAGCTCCTGCACAAATAACAAAAATTCTAAAAAATATCCATTCAGTAAAATCTACTATTCTAATCTGTCTATGATTACACATAAACAAAGTCAAAATGAAAAATTCCAGCAAGATGCCTCATAAGTTTGATTTAATATTCAGTTTTAATAAATGTCAGTAGTAGAAGCTTTATGAAGAGCGGGAAGGTCACAGCAGGAACATATTTTTTTCACACTTGCATAATCACAAAGTCACTGAAAAAGGACACAAAAATCAATCAAAAATCTTCCAAACATCAACTAAGGCATTGTGGGAAATTTTCAACATACATTAAGTACTAGATCATTGTAACGGATGCACTTATATTCAAGCAGAAGCATTACAAAGATGTATAGCAAATCTGTATTTGTATTGCATGCAGAATATACACATTGATTATGACACAGTCAGGGAAATCAGATGTAGTTGACAATTGAAACTTAAGTGCATTAGCATGTGTACATGAAAGTGTATTCATTTTGAAACTACCTTTCCACTAGACTCTGACCCACTCTGAACCCCATGGCTTCCAGTTTAGAAATGCAATCATCCTGCAAAAATATGTACACAAGCACTTTAAAGTATTTTCAATCGAATACCTTGTCAGAATAAATATTGATTATGTAATGAATAGTTACCTAGTAGTTCCATTGAAGTTGCCCAAAATTTGTGCACATAGGGTCAAACTTGTTTACATGTACTTTTAGATGATATTTACCTCTTTTGTTCTGGGGTCAATGTACTGTAAAATTCTGGAAATTTCTGAGATCAGATTGTAACAGCCAATAATATGATAAGATCATGTGGTTTTTGTTAGCCAATCGTTAAGTAAATTCATAATTCTAATTTGGGCAGAAGACTGGGAGATAGTCAGATGGTGTTTAGTAGTTGAAGCTGTAGGACTTGCTTCAGTGTACTGAAGAAATAATACCACAGAGCCATCCCGTGGAAGATTCTTAAAAGGATCTTGGCAAGGGCAAAGGTTAATGAACAGGAAGTTTACTAAAAACTTGCCACTTGCATTGTGGGTAGTAAGATACTCCCATTACGTGTTGCGTCACCAGAGACTGTGACCAGCAAGAGGAATTGTGGGTTGCCAGATACTGCCTACGCATGTCATTGTATCATGAAGGACTGTGACCAGCAAGTACATTGTCACAGTCCGTGTGACTATGAGGATCAACCAACAGGACTGTCATCCAATGAGTGTTGAGTCCTAAAGATTGGATAGCAGATAAGATGTTTGGTCGTTCATGGTTAATTGATTGAAGTTATCCTTACAGAGGGCGCTAGTGTAGTTACTCTTCTTCATCGTTAGTGTACTTAATTAACAACAGGTTTCACTTGTATTAGTTAGTGGTTATTATTTATGTTAATTACAGGATTTAGTCCTTCTCTCTCCATCCACGCACAGTCACAAGGCACAGGTACCTTTTAAAGTAAACCCAAAGTCGAGTTCTGACAACCTTCCATAGATCATTGTGAATTTGACAAAATAAAATGGCAATGAAAACAATTATCAAAGATCGTACATCAAGTTGCTGCTGAGATGTAGACACATTATTGTGAATACAACGCTGCATTGCTAATAAAGTGAATTTGAGCATTATTCATATTTGCCTTCATAAACCATGTATATTAACTTTGTTCAAGTAATAAGTTATGGCAATCCAAGCTTAGAGTGGATACATGGTCTTTGATAAACCAGGCCCCTGCAGTTTAAAGTGACACGACTTTTATAGATGAGTCAACTTCATAATTCCTTCAAAATCGTTCATCACCCAACAAAATAGGAAATCCACCATCTTTACATACTAGAAGCAATGAATAAAGGGTGATCTGAATTCAAGAAATGTGATATACAAATCAAGCACTTGTCTTGAGATGCCATCAAAAGACCTATGTCCATACTCTGAACCAGGACAACCCGTGCACACTGAAACTCAATTTGGCTCATGCTTTCAACCTCAGTTCAAGTCCTAGGTCAACTTTATTTAAGGTCTTGAGCTCGCTCGCATCTAAGGTGATTGCAGGTATGCTTCCCCATCGATGCATTTTTTTTGGACCAATTCAGTTTGAAACTGGAACTTGGCAATACATGGACTGTATATCAAGTTTATATCATATCCACACTTCAAGTGGCTTAAACCTTCATTTTGATGTCAAAAACGAACTTTTGACTTACGGTAGATCACTTTCTGCTATAAAACTGGTCTCGACTTGTACCTAAAACTCAAATAAGGAATGCTACATCTGCTGAGCTATGCTATGACGAAGTAACTGTTCAGTAGTGCTTAACACCATGACGGTTACAATGAAATGCCATGACAAATTCATCGAGCATGGTCTCAAGCAATAACCAACTGTCAATTCTTCCAAACCCCTGTAATCCTCCGCAGTTTATGAAAGTTAAGATGAGTAAGAGTCCTAAACTAAAAAGTTATTTTTATGGAAGGTGAACAGACTACTCCATTCATTACTTCAATGATTTGAGAACCAGTTACTCCCACTGAATAATGTTTCTTAATCAGTGATAGTGACTGGTTCTCAAAATCAATTTTTGATCAGGGACCTACCTATTGTATCAGACTATTACCCATGGTCTTAATATATTTCGATACTTTTGATTGATGGACTGAGTCCAATGGCTAGTGCAATGTAGTGAGACGTTCTTTGACCTGTTTCACTGTTGCGCTGGCCTTCTGCCATGCGCGCCCTCTGTTGGCATCAAAGGACGACTGTAATTCGTCTTGGAGACTGCTGACGATGGCTGTCCCGGCCCATATGCTGGTGCTGGCCAGTAAGGGCACAACATGAATATTCAGCGGCCCTTCTGCAGCTGATACATGTGCTGAGGTGTGGAGTGGGATTCGATAACCAGACCGCACACCAACCAGATGTATGCAGCTCGGACCACATATTACCAGAATGTAAGATAAGACACATTTAGATTTCACTACACTGCAGCACTGGCCAGTTCCAACAACAATAATAATAACCATAACCCCTCCTAACGTAACCCTTTATGAGCAAAAAATACTTGTAGCAACATGACTGATCGGTGAGAGGCATAATGGGGCTATTCGGAAAATCTACAATAACTAGAGGGCGTGCGTGTACTAGTGGTGATAGATTAACAGCCTCGATTTTGCGAGCCCTTTAAATACATGGTGAAATGGCTTGCAGCCGTGCCAACTGAATCTGAGATTGCGTAAAAAGGGTGCTTCTATGAGAGGACGTAAGCACAACCTCATACAAAGGTAAGGTTTGTGATTATTTTTACGATTATTCCATGATTATTCTACCGATGCCTGTTAACTGAGGCACTCGCCGATGTCGACTTCGCGGCAGTCAGTCGCCAGCCAGAGTCTGGTTAATCTTTATATGTTGTGATATGTGATACGATACTTGACGTAGCAATCGGGATCTTTCGTACATCAAAGCATTATTATTGTTTGGAATGATTTCTAAAAGTTTATCAGTGATAGTTACATCAATCAATGCTGAATGTTTATGCTGTCAACTCGATACAGGTTAATGAGTTAAGATTACAATCCAATCCCAATGGTAAAGGGTACGTGAGTGATAAATATCCATTGCATTAGACTATTTGTTTACTCCCTATCATATGTCTTCTGGCAATCTGTTACACGTTGAAATGGAAATCTATCACGTCAGTTTTCACGTAACCTTTGGTTTTTAGGTTTGAAGGCTTGTACCGTGCAGAGGAGATATGCTGTTTTGCTACTTGTATCAATTGTAAAACCACGAAAATATATTACATTTTCCGAATTCACAGTGACTGAATAGTCTTAACTCATGCCTTGAATTGTTGCAAGTCGTTATAAATTCAAATGACTGCCATTTTTGTGAAAATTGCATTTTTGATGGTGCCTTACGATTTGTAATTACTCTTAAACAACAGAAAGATTATCCATCATTTTTAAATGACCCAAGTCTTCATATCTTCTATTAGAAGAAAAACGGTTCCCTCAACCTTAGGCTAGAAGTATGCTTGACAGACCCATGAACCTGTAATCTGAGTTTAAAATTGCTGAAAGTATCAAAATTAAAAAGGCTTGAAAATGGGTAACAAAGGTTTGAAGTTGTC
Organism: Phoronis australis; assembly: GCA_002633005.1. Classification (NCBI taxonomy): domain Eukaryota; kingdom Metazoa; phylum Phoronida; family Phoronidae; genus Phoronis; species Phoronis australis. Next base: position 332,683 of record NMRA01000365.1, on the reverse strand, counting down.
TCAAAAAACTTGTATATTTTACAGACAAGTGATGCGTTTAAAGAATTGTTATGGCTAGGGATAAAAAATAAAGACACAGTTTTATGCAATACTCATTATATACACCCTTGGTTTCTGAAAATAGTAAATATTTACTTTTATGTGAAACTGTAGACCAATCACCATATATTTTTGAAAAACAGGGATAACATTTTTGATCCAATCTGGAGTACTTAATTATTCATATTTCAATATTTGTTCCAGGTGCAGTGACATTTTAAGACCACTTCAAGCAGTATCATAGACAAGCTTTGTTACTCCGTTCTCTTCCCACAGCACTTCCACACACCAGCAGTGCTGCTTGGCACAATGTGCAAGTCAGTGGCCCTGGAGAAATGTGAATCGCAGTACTAAGTTACCATAAGACAATGTGCCAGTGGAGTGTCTGTGTATCCAGATGAACTATATCTGACTGCTACACAAATAAGCCTTGTTGGCGAGGATGCCCTTTCATAGGCAATGAGTCATGTGTGGACAATAGTTTATTTCCTTTCCTGGAAGAAACATGAGGGACTGAAGCTAAAGAAGACCTAGTCACACTCTGGTCTAGTTCAGAGTCTGATTTTGGGCTCAAAACGATTCAAGTGATATGCTGCTGTGTTTACCTTCAAGGGTCTAATTGTGGATGTTATTGAGGCTGAATGAGGTTACATGAAAGAAAGCCACGTGTTGAAACTGGACCTTTTTTACAAGCGCTTTTATAGGCCATTGAAACTAGAACCCAGTGAAATGAAAGCCAAAAGCTGAGTGACATTAAATTTTCCTTTCAGAAGAAAGGCTTTATACTATTGGTAAAAACTTTTCAATTTGGTACAGATTATGGGGAAATGACATTCAGTGACTGCATCGATTGTCTTATTGTATGTTTTCAATTGTAGCTAGCTGCTATGCACAAGATTCGAGAATAAACAATTATCAGTGTATTTAAAAACAAATGGCAAACTGAAAAAGCACAGAAAGAAACATCACGAGGGAGTCCATAATCAGGCATATCAGGTGCTGAATTACTGAATTACATTCAATTCTCTCAGGTTATTGCTGAAGGATTGCTTTTCACTTTGTCCAACGGTGAAATAGATGGTCAGGCGGTTGGTTTCAGTTGTTTTTTCTTGCCTGTAACAGAATAGAAATATTAGCAAATTGTAAAAGAAAAGACAAGACAAAACTACTTTTGTAAGGCAGAACATACTTGACATTTCATCTTCATGTTTATGTGTAGAAACTAATAACCTTTGTACCCAAGTCTTATTTAATATCTGAATTAAAATATGTGAAACAGGCTAAAAGTGATTTAACAATGTGTATTTTTCATGACACTTAAAATGTGCTTCTGATCTCAACAAGTAAAATTCATTCTAGGTGTCAATTTTTTTCCAATGCAATGTTACGACATTTACTGAATTAAGGCTTATTCATGTTAATTCGATAACTGAGCTGGTGGTCCTGGGGGTGGGGTCCACGATAAAATAAGGAAACTCACTCATCTAGAGAATTTTATTGGAAACAGCATAGTTTTGAAGAGAAACTGCTGTGAAAAAGTCACTCTTGACTTCTGTGCATCACGTACCATACACCTCTTATTTTGGGAGCACTCCCACCCAGGACAATATGAATATGTGCTGCTAGCCTACCCGGCATCGGGTGAGTTTCCAAAAAGAAACACTTAGTTCCACTCAATAAAACTGTTATTCAGTGGGGTAACTGGTGGGGATAACATCACCGAACGATGTTGATAGAAACTGATAGCTAAAAACTTACCAAGTAATGTCTCCGAATGGAACTGCATAGTCATAGAGCACTCAAAGGGCTTCAGCATCCACACACTTTTGGTCAGTTAGTTGACCCTGTTGACCGCAATTGTCCACGAATATAGTAACCTTAGGTCTTTTGGGAATTTGTGGCCACCTGTCGAAGACTTGCACCAGGGAAATTAGCAGTAATAAGGCTTAGCAAGACGACGTATTTTGATAAAAATTCCATCTTTTACCAGTTGTTTACATGCAGAAAGCCACGCATGCGCAATTTAATCACCACTAGTACAGCAGCGACACCGCGAGGAGAATTCTCCGAATAGCCCCATTCTCCGGAAAGCTTCCGCCATATGGAAAGCCTATGATTGGCTGACCACTGTCTCTACTTCTGGGGCCAGTTTTGACAGTGACCACTGTCTCTACTGGCACCACCTGCAGCAGAGACAGTGGAGCTCCTATAGGCGCTTCACACGCTGGATGATTTTTGACGAATTATGCCTCGCACTAACTAAAACATCACAGCCACGTTGTTATAAATACCTTTTGCGCATAGGACACCATAGGAGGCTGTTGATGTATTTAATTATTTCCAACTCGAACAAATACTCCCGTTATCAAACTTTTTTTTCGAGCAGTCCCTCGTTCAGTTCCCAAAATTGGTAACCCACCATTTTTTAATACTGTGCACGCCAGGGGATATGACGTCATACCACCTGCCGCATGCAGTGTTAAAAATGGTGAGTTACCGGTTTTGGGAACTGAACGAGGGAGTGCTTGAAGAAAAAGTTTCACAACGTTAACGGGAGTATTTGTTTGAGTAGGAAGGAATTAAAAAGACAATGGCCTCCTAGTCCTGGCTAAGGTGTCCCTATATCATGCGCAATGCCGCAAAAGTTATTTACAACAATGTCACGTTGATGATTTAGTCAGTGCGAGGCATAATTTGCCAAAAAGCTTCCGGCATAGGAAGCGTCTATAGGCGCTCCACCTGTCTAGTCACTGCCTAGTCACTGTCTAGTCACTGTCTAGGGCCAGTTGAGACAGTGTCACTGTCAGTGGTACTGTTAACTTTGTGTTAATCATTTTCATCCAACGTCGGCAAGTTCAGAAAGGGAAAGATACAGCAACCTTTTCATCTTTTCTGGCAGTTCTGTGTACATGGGAGACAATTTCCATGTGCAGGAAGTCAAACAGGCTATCATCACACATCATCAACGTCACAGTGTAGTTGAACTGAAAGTAAAAACTCCCAAAAACAAACAAATATACACCAGCTACAAACTTTGCTTGGGCGAGTTTCGCGCAACCTATGAGTGACCTCTCTCAACACAGATGCAGTTTGGAAATTTCAAGTATCACTATATCATACAGCTACCTGCTTACCTAACATAATTAAGGGGTCATTAAAGAATTTCAAGCTTTTATCGTAAAAATATGAATTAACAAAGTGTCATCAAGCATAAATATTATTTTTCAAGAAAGGGACTTTGGAGCCTCATTCCTTTAAATAGGTCAAAAGTGCGCTTCCTCTTGTGAGTTGAGCCGTACCGGCTTGTCTCGTTTTGTCTGATCATAGACTAGAATCTGTTGGTGAGCAACAAGCAAAGAGCTTGTATTTAAGACAAGTCGTCCCGCAGTGGAAGTGCATTTTAGGTATTTCCTTTGCACACGAAACACAACTCGAGATTTAAAGGGTCTGCGGCAGACTGAAGTTGAACCGTGAACCGTGTCTGGCATTCTGACATTCTGTTGTCTCTACTAGTCCACTCACTACTGGCGCAGCAAAGTCGAAGTAATACTTTTGTATTTCCGGGAATTTTGTGTTGGGAAGATGTCTTGGTTGATTTGAGTAGTAGCATTAGACAATCTGATTTTAAGTTGCTGGTCCTTTCGCAGATAACTGGCATGCTCATATTGGCATTGTCAGATTGAACTAATGAAGGAGTCAACTGGAGTCCAATACATTGTCTGTTGCTGGTCATACATGTGCCTTTGGCTTTGGTCTGTTCAACTTCTATTGATTATGGAACATGTTACAAATCTAGAGCTAAGAGAGTAGCATGTCCAATGAGTATTGATTTTTAGAGCACAGAATAAAAGTATATTATTGCTAGGTTATATTGTGTTGAAGGTGATTCAAGTTTTTGGATGGAGGTGAGGGGAGTTAAGACACAAGTTTCAAGTTTAAATCTGAACAAGTCCGAACATCCCTTGGTTGCGGATTAAGGATGATTTATTTTGTAGAAATCATTTGTATATATACACACATATATATACATAGATATGTAAATATTTGTACCTTTCTTGCTATCCAAACTATGTGAAGTGCCATTGTGTAGGATTTAGTGTTGTTTGTTTTGTTAATGAAGTCCACTAAAACTGCTAGTAAAATGCAGTTGACAGCTGGTGTGTGGAACACATATTGCAAATTATCCGTGGACGACAATTGAGTTCACCTTGTCCAGAGCGTAAGATAAAATCCAAACCATGTTTCATGTAAATATTACACTGTTTTTTCTATTTCAGGTGTGGCTATATTCCCAAGTATTTGTTTTTACTTTTTGTTCAAGAATGGACAATAACAAGGTATGAATACTATACTATAAGAATTGCATAATATTTTTCACAATTATTCTTCACTTATTTGTTACATAATATGGTAGAAAAGTTTGATTTTCAGGGTTTAATGCTCAGCATAAGTTAACATGAACTTGCGAAATGCAAGCTGGCAAAATTCCCACGTTTCGGCCTGGCATTTTTACCTAGCTGCTAAACAAAATTTGAGATTACCAAGTCGAACCCTAGTGTTATTTAAGTCAAAAGTCTCTACTTAAATTTAGATTAGGAAAATTCAATTTCATTACAGTACGATGGTCTTTACTGTGCAACTGACATAACATGATATGTGAAAAATTTTTAGTTAATTGTACTACGAGACTCGGTATCTTTTGAAAAATAGAAATGGCCAATTAGCAATAGTTTTGGGACGAAACGACTAAAGAATTATTGTTATGTTGAGGATAGCCATTCCTTCAACATCAACTGTGTGTTCTGACTTCCTTTGTGTTTATTGCATGCATCTTAGAAATGTACTAATAGTGATTGGTTAGTTAAGGCCAGTGAGACAACTTTCAAATTAATTATCTTGGTTCATGATTTGAGGTGGAAACTTTTGTTTTAGTTCTTAAGTGCGGTGAGTTACATAACATCATGGACCAATTGCTTCAATTGTTTGAGTTTGAAGTTTGTGACTTCAGTATGATTTAATTCATGCTTTGTAAACTTTTAACAATTCTAAATGGATTTAATTAATTTGCACTCGATTCTGTGTTATTTTCAGTTCTTGTTTTTTATTATTGTTTTCAGCCAAGGAAACGCTCCTTCTTGGACACATCGTCAATACTGAGACCCAAAAGCAAGCGCGTGAAGATTGAAAGAAAACCGTTCATGTTTGACGATGACACCCCTGTTCCAGTCGTAACGAGTCCGAAAAAGAGAAAACCAGCCACTGATAAAACAGTACAATACAAACGTGGGGCTTATCTTGCCATTCGCACAGATGACGGTTAGTAACATATCGAAAAAGTAACATTGTACGTATTTTTCAGTTACTTATTTTGTTTGTGTGGATTTCTATAGAAATTTCTAGTTAGTGTGTAACAATGAAATCTTTCCAGTTGCTTCAACTATCACAGAAGTTTTCATTATTTGAGCAGCTTATGCCTAAGTGCAAGTTACCCCTAGAGTAACTTTCACCTAATCAGTTGACTGTCATCATGTACAACTTGCACCTGATCAGTTGAGTGTCCACTCAGATAAGTTGCACCTGATCAGTTGAGTGTCCACTCAGATAAGTTGCACCTGATCAGTTGGGTGTCCACTCAGACAACTTACACAGATCCATGTGATATGCTTTCAATAAACCTTGTACAAACTAGCTGACAACTTAATGATCTTGTTTATTCCACGTGGCGATCTAATACTACACTTACTAATACAAATGTGCACACGTAATAGCAATACTGTCACATCTCTCCCCTTTAAGTAGAAAGTCACTGACAATAAAATGTCCCATGTCCAAGTCTAAAGGGTTAACACTTTCATTAAAACTACAAACAACTTAAACAAACGTCTAGGAACACTGATGCCAATCAAGTAAACAAAGTCCACGGATCCCTGCGATTAGGTGCTGTCATGATACGTTCTGATCTGGTGGTGGTTGGCAGAGCAACAGAATGATTATTGGATGAATCACAATCGCCTTCAACACTGACACTGGTATGATTGTCACGAATAAATTTCCTATTACAACGAATTTCACGATCATCATCCTCACGTTTGATGGTGGACAATCGATGGCGGTGTTGTTTCATGACAGTTCCAGGTTTCCATTGGTTTTCTTTCTCGGGATTACCCTCTGCAAGAGGTGCATACTCCGTTTGTTTGGCATGCTTGTCATAATATAGCTTCTGCAAAGTTTGACGGTTTTGCAGCTCGCTCTGGATAGATTCATGATAAATGTTTCGAGACTTGAGGTTTTTCCGAGACATTGGAAACAGCGCGAGGAATTGCCTTCCACTCAGCAGTTCTGCAGGAGACTGTTTTGTGCCAGAAATCGGTGTTGTACGGAAGATCAACAAAGCGATATTTGGATCGGTTTCCGAATGTAGGCACTTTTCCAACAATGATTTCACCGTTTGTATGGTCATCCCGTTGCTTTGTGATTACTTGGGACTCGACATGGTATGCATAATACCATAATGTGCGCAGAACTCAGTAAAGTGACGACTCGCAAACTGGAGTCCATTGTCACTAACGATTTCTTCTGGAAGTCCATACTCAGTCGCAATGAACTTCATGTGTGTAATGAAATGTAGTGAAGTTATATCTTTCCCTAAACGACGCACAATGGGGAATTTCAAGTAGTCCTCCACTAGAGGGTATTCAGAATTCACAAACTCAAATAGATCAGCACCAACTTTCTGAAAAGGGTACTGAGGAATGTCATGGGGTTCCAATGGTCCGCGTTCTTGTCGTTTCGCATGCAACTGTCAGGTTTCACGCATTTCACTAGTTTGTTCACGTCTTTATAGATACCGGGGCCAATACACAGCTTGTCAAGCTTGCAACTGACATTTGTCAATGCCTTTGTGAATGGTGTCAAGTATTTCGCGACGCAACTTTCTCGAGATAATAAAACAGGTGCACTTGAATAACAAGCCATTTTCGAGGGCAATGTCCTCGCGAACATTCCAATAGCCAAGTGCTTCAGGTGGGCAATATTTACGGTGCTTAGGCCATCCGTTAATGACTTGGTTTGTAGCACACTGCATAGTATTGTTCTCTTCAGTCAACAGGGTGAGCTCATTGAGTAGATTCGAGCTGGCAATCAAGTTTCTCGTAGCCTGGCTAACTTCAATCTCAGTTATGTCGTCATTCACATCACTATATTTTGAGTCTTTGTACTCAATCCGAGACAGTGCATCGGCGACGACATTTGAGCCACCTGGAGTGTACTTGACCGTAATGTTGTATTTTAGCATATGCAACAGTAATCGCTGTAAGTGAGGGCAAGCCTTTGAGACGGGCTTTTTTGAGACTGCTTCAAGCGGTTTGTGATCAGTCTCCACAATTACACATGTTTTCCGTATATGTAATGATTACGTTTTTCCATTGACCAAACTAGTCCAAATAACTCACGCTCAACATTACTGTGATGGCTTTCACTCTCACTTACTCTGATGGCTTTCACTCTCACTTACTCTGATGGCTTTCACTCTCACTTACTCTGATGGCTTTCACTCTCACTTACTCTGATGGCTTTCACTCTCACTTACTCTGATGGCTTTCACTCTCACTTACTCTGATGGCTTTCACTCTCACTTACTGTTCGAGAAGCGTAAGAGACTGGTTTCCCCTTTTGCAACAGAACACATCCAAGACCATGCAATGACGCATCACACTGCACTACATTTTCCGTGGTCGGATCAAAGTATGCTAACAGAGTGTCTGAAGTGATTGCCTTTTTGTGAGTAGCAAATGCATTTTCATATTCGGGGTACCAACGAAAAACGTAGCCTATTTTGTTAAGTCTCTCAGTGGCGCTGCTACGGTCGACAAAGTCAGGTTGAACAGGTTAAGATTGTTTGTAAGTCCTAAGAAGGATTGCAGCTCAGCGAGACAAGTTTTTCTGACGCATTTCGACAATGGCCTTGACCTTATCCGGGTCGGGTTTCAAACCAGTAGGGATCCATACATGACCAAAGAATTTCACCTCAGGGACTTTGAGCTGGTCTTTGTCAAGATTCAGTTTCACGTTTTTTTCTTGGGCGACCATATACCAGTATATCGTCTGCAATTCCTGTTGCGCCAGGTAAGTTACCAAACGTAGCTTCCATTTTCTCCGCAAAAATATCTTGCGACATACTCAGACCTGAAGGGCATCTTGTAAACCCAAACCGACCAACCGGGGTACTAAATGTGGTCAGTTTCGATGATGGTTCATCAAGCTGAACCATCCAGTAACCGGAACAAGCATCGAGTACTGAGAAATGAGACGCATTTTGCAGTTAGGGAATATTACCGGTTGTTCGCGTATAAAGTGGGCTGTGAATGATCTGTTTGTTGAGACCAAGTGGGTCTAAACAAATTCTCAGAGCCTTGTTGGTCTTTTCAACAACAACAAATGAGTAGATCCAATGGGTTGGTTCTGTCATAGGCTTAATGACACTGAGGTTTTTCATGCGCTTTAACTCATTTTCAAATGCTTCCTGAAGATGCACAGGCACCGAACACAGCGGATTCACAGCAGGCATGCAGTCTGGGCGAAGCCGAATATGGTATGGACTACTGGGAAAGCATCCTAGACCGGTAAAGCAATCGCTATACTTGCGCATAACATCATCGACCATACGTGACATGTGACCAAGATTCTGACACTACGATATCCAAGTAGGGTCAGACCATCGCAATCAACGACATTGAATACAGTTTTGTGTCGTTTTCCCAGAATTTGCAAATACAGTACACAGAAACCGAGATTTGTAATAGCATTGTTGCCATATGCTTTCAAAACCAATCTTGGTGGAGACAGCTCATGGCTTTTGGAGAATAATTTCACATATTCATACATTGATAGGACGTTCATCTTGCATCCTGAATAGAGTTTCACAGCAATGTCTCTACGGTGCTTGTGCCTAGCCTGGGTCATAACATTAATGGTTTTGACTGTTGGGTCTTTGGTTTGAATAATTTTGGTCTCAGATTCAATTGAACCAAGGAATAACTCATCGAGGTTTGATAATAATTCATGTACATGTCTCGCAGTACAGCAGCAGCTGTATTGACCTACTTTTTGGCAGTTGTTCCAACGTACATTTTGCGCAGTGCAGTCGCCAAAGTTATGTTCATTTCCACAAAGTTTATAGGCTGGTCCTCTATAATTTCCAGGTCTGGGTTCTGTATAAGCTGGTGGCTTATACTGTGCTTGTGGTTTATACTGGGCTTGTGGCTTATACTGGGCTTGTGGCTTATACTGGGCTTCGCTTGAATAACGCTTTGTTCCATAGTGTTGCTTTTTCGAGACATGATCTACTTTGGCACATGCTTCCAACGTGGCTACGGACTGCTGGCGACTGGGTTTTGCAGAGCGACAGTAAGAAATGGCATCCTCTAGACCAATGTTCGGTTGTCGTAACAAAAGCTCTTGTATTTTTTGTCATAAATTCCAAAGATTTTGTCACGAATCATGCTACTTTTGTCAGTAAAGTCACACGTGTCTGCAAGTACTCCCAAATCAGTTACACAGGACTCGATTGTCTCATTGATCGTTTGTAATCTTTGCCAGAATTTGTAGCGCTCATACACAATATTGGTTTTACCAACACAATAATCTCTGAATTTCAGCAGGTAGGCTTTATAGTTGTCATCCCTGTCTTCCCCTCGTTGGAGAATACAAAACTCCTTTTGATTTCAAGGCTCTCTGACCCAGCACAGTGGACCAAAATCGCGATCTGAGTCTGTTTTTTGATGTAGTTCACTAGCATGAAAATAGTTTTCAAAAAGTGACCTTAAAGACTTTCTACTCAACAGTGAGACTGATTAAAATCGACCTACTTTGGCGTTAGGAGTGTACCCATTACTACCTGACTCTGTGTAATATGCTTTCAATAAAGCTTGTACAAACTAGCTGACAACTTAATGATCTTGTTGATTCCTGCTGGGTATTGGACCCCGTCTGGTGTTGCATTGATCTTGTTACTCTCGTATTACCGTCAGTCTCGTGTTATTTTATGTACCACTATTTGTTGTCTGTGTTCTTCAGATGAGTTCTACCTCTGCCAAGCGACGCAGATCGTTTACACGACTAGCAACGTGTTCAAAATCCGTTGGCTGACCAAAACGCTTACTCCTGATGTATACTTTCTGGACTACTGTGACAATACAGAGTTGGAGTGTGTCATTTGCAAGGTCAAAATGGAAAAACATGACACAGACCAGTTCCGCTTGAGTGATCGAGAAAAGGAGAAAATCAGGTCAAATTTGCAGGAAGCTTTGGAACTGGGAGATGATAGTGATGAAGGTGAGAAATTGAAGATTTATTTGTGGTGAACTTTACTACTATTTAGTATACTGTAATAGAGTATTCAGGGTAGTTCTCAGAAAGAAGTTGAAAATCATCGAAATCTTTGTACAAAAATGTGTCTAATTCTTTAAAATATTTTAGTGTTATGTTCTGTCTCATTTCTGCCTAGTAGGTTTTGCCTGTTCTTGGGCAAAGCCAGATCAATTAGTTTAGTAGTAGAAATGAGTGCCCAGGTATTCTTTTTCTTATATTTTTATTTGAACAAAATATTTTGCAGTACAGAAAAAACAAAAAACACATACACACACGCATAAATACATCACAAGCACACCTTGGATAAGAATACCATCAAATATGAAAATTAAAAAAATAGATGAATCATAGGGCTTGTCTTTTAATGAATATAAAGTCATATTGACAATTATTATAGAAAATTACTTTTACAAGCTTGTGATATTTAGACAGTTTTATTTTGAGTAGCCGCAAACATGGAACACTAGAGTTTAATCTCGCTTTATAAATATGATATTTGACCAAACATATGACCAAATTAAAAACATGTTCCGCATCATGCCTGCCAAACAAAACGTCATTAAGTTCAGTTCGAGAGATTCCCCAGTTTGTAATAGGATCCAGTTGTTTACAGCTACCCAAAAATTTTGAGCTATTGTGCAAGACCAATACTAGTGAACAAGATCTTCAGACTCACTATTATAAAAAGTACACAAACTTGAATTTGTTACATCAATCTTCTGTAAAAAATATTTGTACTAATAAGTCTGTGACGAAATCTTACTGGAAACCACCTCAATTTTGTATCCATAGTAAAATTAATTGCCAATATATTACTACGACGCCACCATTCTTCTGATTGTGCTATATTTAAACAACTTTCCCATTTAATTACATATTTTTTATACAAGGACATGATGAAACGATTTTTAACAGTTTTGCTTACATTATTGCAATTCACAACAGACGAAGCAATATCAGAACGATAAGGAAGAATAATTTGAAATGCATCGAAACAGGAAAGACTTCTCAATAGATTCTGGACAACATATCGCACACGTAGGAAAACAGTGAATGGAGGAGAAAAATCATAGCAAAACTGGTAGTAACTCATCAGTTCACCATTGGAATTTAAGAGATCACAAATATACCATATGCTCTTTCTATACCATTGTATATAAAATATTGTTTTTTTATCTATAATTAATAGTTTTGGATTAAACCAAAGAGAATCATAATGAATCAAATCTTTAGTAACCTCAAAAGTACCAGATACATCTTCAGCCTCTCTAAAAACTTCTTGCCAAAACAAATAATTTTTTGTTTGCTTGGATAAAGTTTGGTAAAATAATTTTTACCAAAAATGACAAAAATTACTTAAAAATATGTCATTTGTTGTCAGAATAGTTTTCCACGCAATATCATCAGTTAATAATAATCTTTTAAACCAAGTTATTTTAAGAGATTTTATAAAGGACCTCAAATGAACTATCCAACAACCGCCAAGTGAAAAATCTTGAATAAAATTGATCCTTTTGATTTTGTCTGGTTTATTTTCCCAAACGAACGGAACTTGTAAAAATAATCTCTCTAGTAGGTCAATGATTTCATCCGGTAGTGTCGGGAGTGCAGAGAGAAGATGAACAACTTTGAAAGTACCGAGGACTTAAGTATAGTAATACGTCCTAGAGGGGTTAAAGACCTCTTTGATCAAGTTGTTAAAACATTACAAATCTCCCTTACTTTTGCATTGTAGTTTAAATGAATTATATTTGTTAAATTGACATGGAACTTAATCCCAAGAAAATTATTGAATTCGTGCACCAAGAATTTTTTTTGTCCTCACACAAACGCCTGTTGTCGAGTCTCATGGATCCAATCCAGATACTTGGGGTTTGTCTAGATTGTTTTGTCTAGATTGTTTTGTCTAGATTGTTTTGTCTAGATTTGGTTTTAAGCCAGAGTATTTATGAAACTGGTCTAAAAGACTGAGAGAATTTGTCAACGATTCATTGGAACCATCCAGGCAAAGAACTGTGTCGTCTACATATTGAATAATTTTCAATTTTAGCTGACCAGCATTCAAATCTTTTATATTATTTTGCCAGAACATTATAGCCGTAATTTCTGCACATAAGATAAATAAATACAGAGAAAGAGTGTCTCCTTGCTGGCAACGGCAGCCAATCTCAAAATAATTCGAAGTGTAACCATGCTGAATAACGCATAATTTAGCTCCATTGTTTAAAAGATGGACCCATTTGATGAAGTCTGAACCAAAATTGAAGAAGCGTAAAGTATCATAAAATTATATAAATTTCCAAGAAACATAGTCGAATGCTTTTTCAAAGTTGACACTAACACGGAGCCTCCCGGAATATTATTGTCTTCAGTAAATTGAATCAAATCGTAAATAGTTATTGTGTTTTTGCCAATGAACCTAATTTTTATAAAACCCATCTGAATACGATTAATTAAATAACCGATTACTGATCTAATGCGTTGGGCAATGCAGCCAACTGGTATTGAGCAGTGAGATTGGTCGCCAGTTGCCGAGGAATTCTATAGGCTTATTTTGTACATGTAACTGGTATTGAGCAGTGAGATTGGTCGCCAGTTGCCGAGGAATTCTATAGGCTTATTTTGTACATGTAACTGGTATTGAGCAGTGAGATTGGTCGCCAGTTTGTACATGTAACTGGTATTGAGCAGTGAGATTGGTCGCCAGCTGCCAAGGAATTCTCTAGGCTTATTTGGTTTCGATATAGTAGTTATAAGTCCTCGGTGTTGACTGGCAGGTTAATGACCATAATCATAACTATTATTGAAAGATCGCACTAAAAAGACGGGCAAAGTCTGCCCAGGAGAATCGGGGCCAAGCATTTTATTATTCTTCATATTTTTTAAGACATTTAGAGTTTCGTTGGTTGAGACAGTATTATCAATTTTTTTACTTTCAAAATTATCAAGTTTTTTATAATTATATTGACCAAAATCAAAGTTAAAATTTTGTTAAGAGTCATCTTTACAGGTATACAACAATTTATAAAAATTATGTATTTTAGCACGCAATTCTTTTTGATTTGAAATGAAATTGCCTTGGCCAGTATGTTTTTATTAACATAATTTTGCTTTTCTAAGCTGGAAAAATGTCCTGATGGTTTCTCACCATGTACAAGAATGTACTATATGTCCTTTCAGTTGTTTTTCCCTATATTCTTTTTATTCTTTATTTGTCTAGTCTAGAAGTTCTTCTAGCAATGGGGATTGGTCCTGTTAAGACAAAGTAAATAATGGCTCTTTTGTCCTCTAAATTATTGATAAAATTCTTACTTTTAGTAAGTTTTCCTTTACAAATGTGAATAGTTTGATCTCTTTTATTTTCATCAACAAGACCTCAAAAAGCAATGAGTCATCAATTGTAAATTGTATATTTCAATTTGAGGAATTTCAGATATAGATTCTCTATTATAGGAAAATGCTGCATACTCGCTCGAAACTTCTTGTAGAATAGTTTTAACTAAATAAACACAATAGCTGTCATGGAGAAGAGAATTGTTGAAATGTCAAAGCCCACAACCTCTGAAAGAGTCTGTAATACGAAAAAAAGGCTAACGCTGAAATGGTCAGTCCTGTATCCAAGATCACTTCTGGATCATTCCAATAAATTACTTAATTCTTGTGAAACAAGAAAGAAATCCAGTCGTGCCTTTTTAACTGTATTCACTCTCTTCCAAGTAAATTGCTTTGCAGTTGGATGAGCAAGACGCCACGGATCAATCAAATTATATGTGGAAGAAAAATGTTTGACCGCATCTCTTGCTTTGGGGCTGTGTAGGTGTGCATAGTTATAACTGTCCAATTCGAAGTCTTGGACCAAATTGCAGTCACCGCACAGCATTGTAAATTCTGAAGTCCAATAAAGAATCTGATATGGATCTATAAAAGTTTGCATCATCCTTATTTGGTCCATAAATATTGATAACTGTATCACTAATATTCTTTTCTAATATGAGATTTACAAGTAAAATTTCCTTCATGATCATGGCATGTGGATTTAATTTGAAATAAAAGTTGGTACTAAATAAAATACAAACCCCTCTTGAATTAGTAAAACCACAACTCATACGCACCTCACCACCCCCACCTTGCCCGTACAGTTAGTTTCATCTGGCTGTTTGAAATGTGTGTCCTGCAGACAGTACATAGACAAGTTTTTGTTTTGGATATAATTAAATACATCTCTACATTTTTCTATGTCTTGCAAACCCCTACAATTCAGGGAAAATCTTTTAATGTCATCCATTACCAAATAGTAACTTCACGATACTACAACTAATCCCGGCAATCTCACTCACATTCACGCCACACCAAACAAATAGGACAATAAGTGGACTAGCATTGGCAAAACCAACAGCCTGCATTTACATGCAAATTAGGGTCCACTGTATCTGAAAAGATGAATAAAATCTGTGCTTCAGTCTTACCCTGACTGTAACTAATAGATCGAAGTACGACACTGGAGTCCAACCCACGGTGTTCAACCAGCCGAGCCTATCAACATTTCCAGATCCTCACATGAATGAAAATTATCAATTATTTTCCCTTCAGAAAGGAAAAAATAACGTAAAACGAAGAAAACACAGGACAACACACATTTTAAGTTTTAATTAGCTGTTCCTAGTGAAAATCATAGACTTTGTCCGTTATAACAGTTTATAGTCCTGTAGGAATGATGGTAATGCACCTATGTCCTTGGATAAAGCCTGCCTTGAACATGTATGAGGTGTTTACATTAGGATGGGTTCTTACCTTTTTTTGAATCGATACAAGACGCTTTCTTCTCATTACCACATCCTGGGGGAAGTCTTCAAAATATACAAAATAGTTGGTACCTTTGAAATTTCCTCGGTTTTTCCATACTTTCTGCCGGTCTTGGTAATACAAAAACTTTGCTATTATGTCTCTTGGTTTACCTTGGTGAGCCAGTCATACCCTGTGAAATCTTTCAAAACTGACAGCTTCACATTTTGTAAAGATATCTTGCAGTATTGCCTTTAGTTTGTCAAGACAAGATTCGTCGGGGGTTTCGGGATTTTACCGAAGCGTAGAATGATTTGACTTCTTGATTGATATTCTATCTCAGACAACTTAGTCTTCATTCGACGTTTTTCCTCAGTAAGTTGTTTTAATCCTTAGACCGGGTATTACTTTCCTCAGCAGTGACATGAATGTTGTCTATTAATAACTTGAGCTCATAGAGCTCGTATCAAATCCAGTTGACGTCTGGCGATAGCGAACCATGCCGGCTCGGACTCGGCAATAGTCACTGAGCTTGAATTTTGAACATTTTCGGCTGTTGGCATAGACTGGGAGCGAGTTCTTGAATAATCAGTTATATTCAGTTGCTTCCTTTATGATGTCCCATTTCAACAAATATGAAAAGCCGGAAAAAAAATTAAATTTGCAGGCTATTTACCTGTTGAAAAAGCAAGCATGCGCATTCGTTGCGCCATCTTACCAGAAGTAAAAAACACCTGGATATTCTTGGTGGTATAAGGTTTTTTGGTTGTTTCATTTCTAGGTGCCCTTCCTGAAGCCTTTTAGCTGGGTTGCAATCTTGACAACCATGAATATTTTTTAGACATGCAAATTAAGTCCGCCAGTATGCAAAATTCTGTTTTGGATTATACCAAGCATTGGAGATTCATTAGATTAATGTTTTCACCCATTTTTCTATGGTCAGTTAATATAATGGAGGTACTTTGGAGGTGGATACATCGATAATTTGCATAAATTATTCAAATTGAGGCATCCATTGTTGAAAATTCTTTTGTGCTTATAGCTGTGGTATCAGGCACTACAGGTAAATTAGATTGATATTTGCACCCATGTTTATGAGGACAATGAATTTCATGGAGGCAGCCATTATTGACAATTCTACTTGTTCTGATAGCAACAGTATCAGGCACTACAGGTAAATTAGATTGATATTTGCACCCATGTTTATGGGGACAATGAATTTCATGGAGGCAGCCATTATTGATAATTCTACTTGTTCTTATAGCAACAGTATCAGGCACTACAGGTAAATTAGATTGACATTTGACCATGTTGTTATTTAAAAGGCAATAATTTCATTTGCAATGACCATTTGTGTTACTGAATTCCACATGGGGATACGTTAGCCTTTTTGGCCCATTTTCAACATAGCAGAACCCAGTCAATATCCAAACTTTTGGTTTGTTTAGATATTGAATAATTTGCTGTGTTGCTTAGGCTAACAGATTCTGTAGTTCTTTTTATTACAGAGTGTGAACTTTAGGTTTTAACCTTCTTTACAGTGGGTGAGGGTTAGAAACATAGAATTTACAAATTTCGTAACGAGTGCCTGTTTTATGATGAACCCTGCCATTTCTCAGTGATTAAGCACAACTGCATCTTAAGTGATTCTGAAAGTGACTCAAGTTATTCCCAGTCATATCTAAGCAATTGCTTACTTGATAAAATAAATTGCTTTTCTACTGTTGGCAATTGAAAATTGTAATTTTTAAAATGGCTACTCGTAACGCTAAAAATGCTTGAAATTCTTAGACGAAAACATCTAAATAACTCTTTTCATTTGAGATTCAGTTTGCATTTGTTAAGTGATCAAAAAAAATTATTTGAGACCGTAACACAGTCAACTCTCGAATATGGACCTTGATTTTGAACTAGCCGTAAACGTTAATCAGTCAATTATGCTGTGTGTCAAAATGCGGGACATTTGGATGGTGGAACAGTATGGCTGAAGAAACCTTCAAAAGGTATGACGTTCCTATCAAAACGGGTCCATTGACAAGTATGTTGGTTTTTTACTACGTTATATAACTGGTATGAGGCCATGTATCTTAAAAGGGAACCAAAAATGTATATAAGACAACTGCTTATAGTCTATGTAGAACTTTTACTACCAATATTAGAGTACAGGTAATCTTATTAAAGATGGGTAAATAGAAAAGAATAAAAACATAAAAGAATTTAAAGAACTATAAAACATGTAAAAATTGATAAAATTAACGACTTCTTATCATTGCAATATCGAGAATAATGTATTTTATAGATTTCACATCATGTTATACTGCATTATGTAATGAAATAAAGTGGAAAAGTTGAAAAACATCACAGTATTGCATAGAGATTTAAATTAGAAGCATTTTGTTATTGTATAATGTTATGCTACTGCTATGAAACTGAAAACGTTCTTGGAGTCCACTAGTTGCAAATCTAGTGTTGAAATTTTGACTTTCACAGGAAACTCAATAGCAAAAAATGAAATTGACTGGCAAGGTAAACGGAAATGCTGAATTGACTACTACCAGCCACGGAAATTGTCTGCATTGAAAATTAAAAATTTTAACTATAGATGTTGTCAGCTGTATCGTTCTCATTTCAACAAACCCTTAAATATCTGAGGGGGGTCCACTTTCAGTGCATATAATGGAGTTACACTCAGTTCACAAGCCATATCATGCCATGCATCCTAAAGCCATCTTGTCTGTAATTGTTGGCTGATTATAACTTCAAGCTAACTGTCCTAATGATTTTGTTGCTTACGTAACCAAGTGGTGATAGCAATTCCACTATAGCACCTCTAGAATCCAGCTATGATCACATAAACTCCTGTTCCATACCCAAAGACACTAAACCCGCTGTACAAATCCTTAGATTTGCACCCCTGAACTCCATACATGCACCGAAAAGACTCCATACATGATGACCAACTTCCATTCCCCAAGACTACTGGATTCATGGCTATTTAGATAATGTAAAAGCATGACTTTGGAATACGGTCCTCCCACCTTGGTCCCTGGAACTTGGTCATCGTGTATAGAGTATGTTCGGTTACATAGATGGTGCTTCCACCCCTTGGTGACATGATACTAAGTAATGGCCTGAACAATAACCATTGTGGAAAAACTAGAATGAATACTTGAATCGTGGAAACCATGTAATTAATTGCAATTGTTTGATTCACATGCATAATTTGTATCTGCATTAATTGCATCTGTTAGGGGAAGCATTTAAAATGAATAGTGTCAATCCATATTTGCTTAAGTTATAAGTCCTGCAAATTTATACTAACTACCAAGAATTTCTAGGTCTCCCATGCGTACTCTATAGTAGCTACTAGACTAAATTTCAAAGACACTTGTGTACTTTATTTTTGCTTACAGTTAGTAAGATATGATATAGGTCAGAAGGCACTGTGATGTTGCTTACTACTGTACAGTTAGTAAGATATGGTATAGGTCAGAAGGCACTGTGATGTTGCTTACTACTGTACAGTTAGTAAGATATGGTGTAGGTCAGAAGGTACTGTGATGTTGCTTACTACTGTACAGTTAGTAAGATATGGTATAGGTCAGAAGGTACTGTGATGTTGCTTACTACTGTACAGTTAGTAAGATATGGTATAGGTCAGAAGGTACTGTGATGTTGCTTACTACTGTACAGTTAGTAAGATATGGTATAGGTCAGAAGGTACTGTGATGTTGCTTACTACTGTACAGTTAGTAAGATATGGTATAGGTCAGAAGGTACTGTGATGTTGCTTACTACTGTACAGTTAGTAAGATATGGTATAGGTCAGAAGGTACTGTGATGTTGCTTACTACTGTACAGTTAGTAAGATATGGTATAGGTCAGAAGGTACTGTGATGTTGCTTACTACTGTACAGTTAGTAAGATATGGTATAGGTCAGAAGGTACTGTGATGTTGCTTACTACTGTACAGTTAGTAAGATATGGTATAGGTCAGAAGGTACTGTGATGTTGCTTACTACTGTACAGTTAGTAAGATATGGTATAGGTCAGAAGGTACTGTGATGTTGCTTACTACTGTACAGTTAGTAAGATATGGTATAGGTCAGAAGGTACTGTGATGTTGCTTACTACTGTACAGTTAGTAAGATATGGTATAGGTCAGAAGGCACTGTGATGTTGCAAATCAAAATATCAGCCACTGGCCGGCTGTGAACTCGGGATCTTTGGATTCTCAGTCTTAAGCTTTTGACGCTGTCACGTTTTTCCCCGTGTGTGGGTGGGGCGCAGGTTGTTACAGACCGGTGCTAATCAGCTTTCGGTGCGACGATTGACTGAAGACTGGTTCGAGTTAATCCTTTATTAATCCTGACCATATGTTCACAAGCCTACTCAAACAAAACGTCCGACGTAATGTCTGTTTATGCTCCAGCCAGTGCTGTGAAGCCTTGACTTGTGATGAACTTCTGAGACATGTTCTGCAACTGTTACACTCGTTGATTCAATAACCTGCTGTCTCTATAGCCGGCTCTCTATTGACTATCGCTGTAACTGCTGATTCTCTTCACTGTAACTCAACTGCAATTCTCCTGATTAACTTTCTTGAACTGACTTGATCTTCTCTTGAACTGACTTGATCTCCCTAACACAAACCCGTGCTTGTGTATTTATAGCCTAATGCATTGTTCTGGAACTTTACATCAATTCAAGCACATTCTGGAACTTTCCTGAATCTACCCAACCATTCTACAAACATGTACTAGTCTCTAGAATATTCCAGACTGCATTAATCACTGTCATGCCAGAGTCTTCTAGAAAGTTCCACAATATACTGCAGTAAACAAATTACATCACCGTTGTACTTAACTCAGGGGTCATGCTAATCAAACTGAATAACAAAACAAAACAAAACAAAAGAATATAACTAATAATAATGTTGGACTATATTCTGACAGACGCCAATTACCTGAGGACCAGTTCTGTGGTTCGAGTTTTTCAAGTGACTGTAGTTTGCAGATTTGCTTGGATATTTACCACAAAACAGGCTTCAAGTGTTTGTTGCTTGGGTTTGAAAATTAAGCCCCTGTAGAAATATTCTTTACCTGTGGCTGATGACCTATATACTTCAAGACGATTGCTGTGAATGTGTTACTTTGTTCTATCACGCTGCATTTCTTTTCAGAAAATGACAAACTCAACTCTGCACCAATCAAGAGAGTAAAGAAAGGACCCCGCAATAACAAAACTAAGAGGGATAAACCTGTTGTGAAAGGTATGTGGACTTAAGGGGTTATGAAAGGCAGTTTGCATTTATGGGAAACATAGCTACGCTGTTTTGAGGCTGATTCCAACAACTTATTGAAATGAATAGCACAAGTTAAATCATGTTTGTTGTTGTTAAGTGTACCCTCAGATACATATGTAAATGCTGTAAAACTTACAACAGTCAGATTTTTGCTGAACTCGGACAAAGTTCATCAGTGCTTTATAATCACCAATTTATACCGAAATTGTTGCCAATTATTTTTCTCTTTTCAAAAGTTTCTAACATTGTTGTGAAAGATCAGAATCTCTTACAACATTGTTCACTGTTGGCTATGGGATAGAAATGACTAAGGATTTATTCTGTACGACTCATCTTTTGCGAAAACGGATATACCGGTTTACTTTTCAGGACGCAATATCAAGACTACAGCCTCTAAGCAGAAAGTGAAGAATCTTCTCAAAGTATTTGGATTGAAGAAGACGAAGAAAAGCAGTGGTAGTATTGCTATAAGTCTTCTTATGTATCACATATTCTTGGTGTAGCTGTTTCTAGAATTGTGTCCTATTGTCTTATTCATTCTTATCAAAATGTTCTATTCTGAAATTTTCTATTCTGTAATTGACTAAATGTTATTATGCACCCACATACTTTTATATGGATGCATTATGCTGTCATTTCAGTCTGTCCGGTGTCCGCTGCTCTGACGTACATTCATGAAATTTCGCACATATGTTCCTTTCGTGGTTGGGACGGTATGAGTGAACTTTCGGACGGATCCAACTACCAGTGTGCACCTAGTGGCAATTTTAGTTTTTTATGCTGACCTTTATGTCTTCAAAGGTCCTCAACGTGTTTTCATATAATATGGAATTTAGGCATCTATTAGTGAGATGACGCTATCCTCCCGTTTTCGGATGGATTTGACGTAGTTTGCATCACCTAGTGGCCATTTTTACTGTTTTTTAGTCTTGTTTTTTGGCGTCCACCCCTCGATCAACCAAACCGCTCTAAGGATTACAGTGAAAATTGGCATGTATGTTGTTACTACGAAGAGGACGGCTGACGATTTTCCGATGATTTTGACTACTTTTGCGCCTCCTAGTGGCAGTTTTTTTGCGCCCATGGCTATATCTCCAAAACCGTTGATAGGATCTTCACTAAATTTAGCAAATGTATTTTATGATGTTGACAATGAATGACGATGACTTACGGACGGATCTGACTACCAGTGTGCCCCCTAGTGACAATTTTAGTTTTTCACGTTTACCTCTGTATCTTCAAAGGTCCTTTATGTATTTTCATAAAATTTGGCATAATAAGCATCTATTAGTGAGATGACGCTATCCATCCATTTTCGGATGGATTTGACATAGTTTGCGCCTCCTAGTGGCCATTTTTACTGTTTTTAGTCTGTATTTTGATGTCCACCTCTCGACCGTTGTAAGAATGATTTTGAAAATTGGTGTATATGTTCTCAGTGTCAAGAGGACTGTTGACGAAAACGAATTCAACTACTGTGGCGCCTCCTATTGGTAGTTTTGTTTTGTTTTGCGCCCATGGCTGCATCTCCTAAACGCACTGCAGGATCTAGTAATCGTATTTACATGAAGCCAACAACAGACGACGACGTCTTTCAGGCGGGTCGAATGAAGGCTGTGCCCCATAGTGGCAATTTCATTTTTTCCGTTTTCTTTCGTTTCTCTGAAGTTCTGTGAAGGATTTTTGTGAAATTTGGTAAATAGCTATGGCATGTTCTAGTTTTCAGATGAATTGGATGTTTTTGCGCCATCTAGTGGCTATTTTTATGAAACAACCCTAGAATTGCACAGTTTGTGGTGCATTCGTGGGCACATTGCAATGCTTCGCGTTGCTCTTGTAACTTTGGTCGAATTACATTCTGAAGAGATTTTAGAAAAAATCCTGGTTCATCTTTGTAAACAACTAAAATCAATCATTCTTAAAGCTGCATTACATATTATTTTGCTGGCAAAATGAAAGTTAAATGAGACTCTTTACTCTCAAGAAGTCTGTCTCTTAATATACCTTAGAATCACCAACAAGAATATTAAAACCATTTGACAACTCTAGAAAACGCTTCAGAGTTGATTAATGTTGGCCAACTCGGAAGTTATGAGTTCAAAAATGGAGCATGTATGCATTGCCTGTGAACGTAGCTTGTTTGAGACCGATAGTATGAGAGTGAAAGATCAAATTCAATTTTTATTTAGATCTTGCTTTTCAGACTGAACTGCAGCTTAACTCTTTGTCAAAGCTACAGCTTAACTCTTTGTGAAAGCTGCAGCCACAGACCTTTTTATGACAGAGTCTTTTAAAGTCCTATCTATGTGTCATATTGAAGTCATGAGCAGTGTAGACTGGACTTAAAGTTATATCGAATGCTGCTTCTGCTGGTAAAAAGTGTCAATTTTAAAGTTAGATAAAATAAGAATGCGGTGGTTTTAAAATGTGGCGCCTTTCTGTGAAATAGGATGTGCCAGGGTGATTGTCATATTACCTAAACAGTGCTCAGTATACCTTTTGGTATCGAGATCTGGCCAAACCACGCTCAAGGCTGTTCCAGTAAACGTATGGAAAGGCACTTTCATTTCTTACCCACCGCCCATATTTTTCTTTTATTTCTCTAACCCACGACCCATAATTTTTGATTAGGTTGAAATATAAAATGCGATTTTTGAGATTATCAACCTTTCTTGTCAAAAACTAAAATAGCCAACAGGGGGTGCTACAGTTATCAAATCTGTCCCAAAATCGACTGGTGCAGGCCTATACCAGCATCCTATCTCAATGCCAAATGTCACCATGATTCGTTTATCGATTTCAAGATAATCAATGGACAAGTAATGACTTGAATAGTCGAAAACTAACAGGAGGGGTGTTATAGTAATTGAATCCGTCCAAAAATCGACAGGTGCCGACACATTCTTGCCTTATGTCTCTGTATCGAATTTCATCGTGATCCGTCAAGCAGTTTCTGAGATAATCGACACACAAGGAATGGCTTGTCGAAAACTAAAGCTGCCAACATGAGGTACCATGGTAGCAAATCCATCTGAAAATCGACTGGTGCTGATGCATCCCCGCCAAATACCTCTTCATCATGATCCGCCATGCTGTTCTTGAGATAATTGACGTACAAGAACTGGTAATGACAGTCAGACCGATAGACGGACAGATGAACGGACGGACAGACGGGATACCGACTGTGTGACCACAAAAGCAAAATTCCATGTGTGATCACAACTTGTGTCAGTTACCAGGAACTTGCTTTTCAAAGAACCCTCAGTAAGCAATACTTTAGGCAGCCACCAGATGTCTCTGTCCACCATGTGTCTGTAATTTTTAAAGATTTTTTCAACTTCACGGTTCTACAAATTTCAATGTCTTCACGAACGCTTTCAGACCGCTATGCCAAGTGAATATTGGAACCTGTCTATCTGAATCCTCATAGTTTTTTATTGAAAAAGTCATTAATTAGATGTGTTGCAGTAATGTTCATTCTAATATAACTGTACAACTCATGCCTGTAATCTAGTTGCCTTTGACTTGAGTAATAGCATAGTGTACGTATTACACTCTGTACACTAGCAACATTGGCGTGTTTTGTTGTTTTTGTATATTTTAAATTTTTATTGAGTATTCTCAGAGGGTATTGAGGTCTGTGTTTGGCTAAAAATACCCACCTGTCAACATTTACAAGACAAAAAAGACGACTCATTTTTAATGATTTATTTCTTTCACGAAGAACCGCCCATAATTTGAATTGTCTTTAAAAGACATCCACCCATAAATTTTAATTCAACTGCCATCCCCCCCTCTCGTGCAGATTTTGCTGGAACAGCCCTCAGTATACCTTTTTATGCGCCCACATATTTATATGTGGACGCATTATGTCGTCATCTCTGTCCGTCCGTCCGTCCGGGCGGTGTCCGGCGTCCGCTGCTCTATCTCCAAAACCCTTTGACATACGTTCATGAAATTTGGCACATATGTTCCATTCATGAATGGGATGGCATGTGCGAACTTTGGGACGGATCCGACTACCGGTGTGCCCCCTAGTGGCAATTTTAGTTTTTTACGCTTACCTTTGTATCTTCAAAAGTCCTAAGCGGATTTTCATGAAATTTGGTATGTAGGCACCTATTAGTGAGATGACGCTATCCTGCCATTTTCAGATGGATTCGACATAGTTTGCGTCACCTAGTGGCCATTTGTAGTGTTTTCGAGTCTGTTTTTGTGCGTCCACCCCTCTATCAACCAAACCGCTCAAAGGATGATTGTGAAAATTGGCATGTATATGCTAACTATGTAGAGGACGGTTGACGATGATTTTCCGACGATTTCGATTACTCTGGCGCCTCCTAGTGGCAGTTTTGTTTTTTTTGTGCCTATGGCTGTATCTCCTAAACCGTTCGCAGGATCTTTACGAAATTGTGTAAGTATATTTATATGATGTTAACAACGGAAGATGACGACTTTTGGACGGATCCGACTACCGGTGTGCCCCCTAGTGGCAATTTTAATTTTTTTACGCTTACCTTTGTATCTTCA
>NMRA01000365.1:294649-306421 GCA_002633005.1 Phoronis australis | reverse complement strand
CTTAATTTAGCAAGTGTATGTATGTGATGTTGACAACGGACGATGACGACTTTAGGATGATTCTGACTACCGGTATGCCTCTAGTGGCAATTTTAGTATTTGCCTCTAGTGGCAATTTTAGTATTTTACATTGACCTCTGTATTTTCATAGGTCTTCAGGTGTATACTTTGTGTTACTTCGTGACTATGAAGGAAAAGTTCCCAGTAGAAATTTGTTTCTGGCATTCTAATGCTGTGCTAATCTCGTATGTTGGTAAATTTGTTTTTAATTCTATGTTTCTGTGGTGCTTTAAGCAACTGGTGTATAGGATCTGCTTGTAGTATAAAGATTACTCACATTTTGCCCCCAGCCTATTGAGGAGACAATGACCATGCCTTTCCATTTTTCTAAGTACAACATACTACATATATGCCCTCTACTGGCCACTTTATGGTACCAGTAAACAACCCTAGAAGGATACCGTATACGGTGCAATTGTGGGCGCATTTCAACGCTCTGCGTTGCTCTTGTTATATCAAGATCTGGCCAGACCACGCTCAGCATACCTCTTCGTATCAACATCTGGCCA
The DNA here is from genome assembly GCA_002633005.1 of Phoronis australis. NCBI lineage: Eukaryota > Metazoa > Phoronida > Phoronidae > Phoronis > Phoronis australis. The sequence goes on along the minus strand of NMRA01000365.1, from coordinate 305,852 downwards.
GACCACACTGTTTTGCTGTATATCTCTAGTTACAGGTAAGCCTGTGAAATCTACAAAAATTGATGCAAAGAAAGATCCAAACAAGAAACTACAGCCAAATAGCAGAGTGAAGGTGTGGCAGTCAAACCCATTTCTTGATGCAAAGTAAGCTCTTCTCCCTCATAAGTCATTTTGATAGAGATGATCCAGTCAGCATTGGAGTGTTACTAATAATGACATCAAACCATTCATTTCAAAGCACTATTGTTATAGTATTTTTGGGTAAAATAATAAGTTTATTGAAAGCATTTTCTACCATATGCTAATTTCAGTCAATGGGTTGCTTTTCTGGAAAAAAGTCATCCTTAGAAAAAGTATGAATCGTAACTTCTGGAACATACTGTTCTAATGTAGTTTTCTGACATTGCGAAGTCATCTAATTCCTATTGGGGATTGAAAAGTGATTGGGTCCCGAGAAAATTTTCTGCTCCGCAACTTGAGGAAAACTATTTTACAGTAAGTTCCAGAAGTTAAGATTGTTATATTTTTTACTTTTAGTAATTCAACTGGACGAATGATAATGTCATTAGAGAGTTTACCTGTTTTCTGGGTATTGATCAATGTTGTGAGAATCGTAATGATGTGTACTCCAGTAACGTCACTTGAGATAGATAACAACCAAACAAGTATTCAGTTATCAACTGACAAATATCTGAATCTATCCAACTTCTAACAATTTGCTCATTACTGTTCAGAGGTGTTACCATGATTTTGAGTCCAATTTTAAGAAGTTGTGTCTGCAAAATTTGTCAGGACAAATCATTAGAGTTTGGAACATTTCAGGGACAAGGCACCTTTCATTTCCACATCAGTACAGAGCAAGCTGTTGTTCAGAGCCATTCACAACAAGGACTACAAGCTGTTGCAGACTCTGATTAAAGATACGGACCACGTGGCTACGGTATGCTGTAAATACTAAGCTTTGCTTCAGGTGGTCTTGTCATAGTATGAATGTTTTAAATTCTAATGCGCTATAAGTGTTTTTCAAAAAAGTTGGTGCAGACGCCTTTTGTCAAAACTTGTCAAGCTTCGTCAATGTTGGAGTGAAATTCAGAGGAAAATTGGGTTGAAAATTGGTTATTATTTTAAAATTACCAAAATCATTTGAAACCTGGTTAATTTTCTACTAGATGATTTTTCAAGTTTTTGATAAACTTACTGTCAGACTACCTGGGGAACTATTATCTCAAAATCATAACCTCTCACAGAACCTAGTTAAGAGTCAAAGCACTGTCGCTGTGAACACAACTGGAATGACAGGTATTAACAAGAATCAAATAAATAAAATTACTTGATTTAGGGGTTAAATTGTTGGCAGTACTTTGAAACAAATCAATGTTGTGAGGTTTCTCTCACCCAGTCTTGCACTCCATGTGCTTGCTGTATTGATCTCAGTACACAAGAATACATCTTGTTTGCAGGCAAGCATATTTTGTACATTCATGCATATAATGGGGAGGTTTTGTATTGTGTATTTATTTGAAATGGTCGCTATTTGTTTATTGGCCATCTTACTTTTCAGCTGGATCAGCTGTGGTCACCTGCAAACTACACATTGAATCCAATGTCATTGGCTATTCAGCTTAATGATGTCAAGGCCATTGAACTCTTGGGGAAAGCCAAGTTTGATGTCAAAGTTGAACGAGTTGCTGAGCCCAAAACCATACTTGAAATGCAGAGTACTGGCTGGTAAGAAAATGTCCGGAAGCGAACTATTCATTATAAACATTGAAACATTAGTAAATTACTGCTCCATGTTTACAACCTTTTAGTTATCAACAAACAAGCAAAGGGAATGAAAGTGTGTCGGTGGAGTGCTAATTTTTTTTTTCGTGGATAAGAAAATTCCGGAAGGAAAGCAGCAAATTGCACTATAATTTTAACAAGGATTCATTCGACAATACATTGTCATTGTGTCCCTGAGCTCTCTGCAAACTTTTTGGGTGTAAATTAATAAGTCAAGGTGACAGTTCCTCTAACCCTGCAATGTATTTCTATGGCCATGTATGAGTATCTGGTGCCTTGTTTGTTGGCAAGAAGATCGCCACAAATATCAGGGCATGCGGTGACTTGTTTTTCTGCTACTAATTAGTTGCAGACATGCCACAGCTCTGCGATTATTTGGCTTACACTGCATCATTGTTGCCATTTTTCTTAACTTGTCACGTGTGGCGGCATATGGCTATGTGGATGCATATGGCTGTGTGGTTGTATAGGGCTGTGGCCGCATAGGACTGTGTGATCGCATTGGGCTGTGTGTCCGCGTATGGCTGTGTGTCCGCGTATGGCTGCGTAGCCGTGTATGGCTGTGTGGCCGCATATGGCTGTGTGGCCGCATATGGCTGTGTGCCAGCATATGGCTGTGTGTCCGCGTATGGCTGTGTGGCCGCGTATGGCTGTGTGGCAGCATATGGCTGTGTGGCAGCATAGAGTGATTACCGTAAGTTTGTTTTAATGGTTCATGGTTTCGGGTAGAACCTTTTGTTTCTGTTCTTTAATATGATGTTAAGCTTGCTTTCAAAATTATAAATAATAATAACTCCATGTATCGAATGTAGGAGGAGAGTTACCTTCAGTAGCTTAATTTATTCTATTTTGATGTTTTTGATTTCACCTTGACCGGATCAGCACTGTGTGGGGCTTTACTATTTATTCCTTCTCTTTCAAGTTCCTCTGGGGCCGTGACCATCAAACTTTTCATATGACTGAACTTGAAAATTAACCAATCATGCCTCGTGAAAGTTTTCTCTAAGCATGAGGTCTGATTGGTCAATTGGCAATTCTTGATTAAAGTTTGGTAGTGATGGGCTATGGTTAAGTTTGAAATTCTCTCTGTCCATTTTCAGCTACAATCCAGTGTCTCTGGGGATACGTGTAGTACGCACTATTGAGATCAGTCGAGGTAGCCGTGAGGGCAACAAGGCTTTGTTGAAGGTGAGACTACCTTGCCCACTATCATTGTAAATGAATCTTTTGATAACAGATTTCCCTTTTTGTGCATTTGTAAACTCATTCGTTTTAATGTTGTATAACAATTGTATTTCCTATTGTCATCTTCATTATTGGAGATGGTTGTAATATGCTAAACCTTGTGTTCATTCAGTAAACTAATCATCAAGTAAGCTGTGTAGAAGGTAAAAATATTGGGGTATGGTGCCAACTGACCTCACCTCTGATCCTCTGACTTTGAAATGCCTTCTCTCCTATACGTCTTATTATTTCAATCGTAATTATCATTCTTGTTGTATTTTGTAGCATCGTCACTGTTTTTCCTTTCAGGATGTTAGCTTGTATGGCCCCAATGACAGCAGTGAACTTTCACTGAATTGTATTACAAAGGGAGCCCAAGTGGAGACCATGCGGAAAGTTTATGATCTCTTCAGTAACTCAAATACAAAGGAAAACCTTAGAGATACTGTAAGTTTTAAAGCTTCTAGGAACACTAGCACATCTACATTTTTCGAAGGAAAAAAGTCCATGTAGTTTCAAAAATGGCATGTTGACGGTGTTATTTTCCTTTGCTCGTTTTTCATGGGGATGTTGCACTGCCCCCCTAAATCCACCTATGATGAACCCACCATCTGTCCAAAAATAACTTCACTTCAGGCCACTCACGGTTAGTGGTCTCAACTACGCCCTTACTCAAGTTGGAAGTGATTTCTTAACATGGGCCGAACTGACAGATATCATGGCCCAGCTAGTCACAGGACTAATTGGCTGGTTGTGAGATCAAGCACAAAATTGAACACTAGCCGATACATGGACCATCATGATTCAACACAAACCAATAGACTGCCACTTCTTATCAAGCTCACAGTGCACTTTTTATGTGGCCACATATATTGTATATTTTGTTGCATGTGGTCGTCACTTTGTCCAGGTATCCAGTGTCCGCTCTCAAAAAGCCCTTGTGGGATTTTGTTCAAATTTGGCACAAGGGTATAGGACATCACTAGAACGGTTCATGCCTCCTAACATTCCCCCACCCCCTTATGTCCGGGGAAGCGTGGCTTTTTTAGTATTTCTTGGGAAGGGCGTTTATTGATGATATCTGGAGAACTGATTGACAGATTTTAATCAAACTTGACACAGAGGTATGTGATGTCAATGCACCATCACCATTGAATTTCCAGGCAGATTCGATTTCTGCTGCACCGCTTTTTGACTATTTTGTTCTCAAGGGGTTTTCATGTGTTGATTGATGGAAGAGCAATTTCAAATGATATCTTAGAAAGGGATTGATGGATGTCAGCGAAACTTGACAGGGACATTTGTGATGTCAATGCGCCGTACCCTTCATTTTTGGGTGAATTTGTCCACTGCAGCATCATAACAATGGACTTTTCAAGTGTTGTTTGGGGGAAGAGTGTTTCTAGATGGTATCTAAAGAATGATTGGGGGATTTCAATGAAACTTGACTTACAGGTGTATGATGTCAATCCGCCGGCACCATTTGATTTTTGGGATGATTCGACATCTACAGCACCTTCTAGTGGCCCTTAGCAACATATTGTTTGCAGTGTTCCGTGGGTGCATGTCAATGCCCTATTGTTGCTCTAGTTTCTGAAAAGCGAATATGCAGAGACCACTTTAGCATGCGTGCACCTTGTTGGGGTTCATTCGAGCCCCCCCCCCATTTGGCAAAGCGAGTAAAAAGGTCTGCCTCAGCGAAACAAAAAGTCTGAGAAAACGAGACAAAAGTGTACTAAGAAGGCGCAGATGCACACTTCACAGACCTGATGGTGGTTCACCATTTCTTCTTTCTTTTTTAGTCCTCTCGCTTTTTTGTTAGCAAAAGGTTCACTTTGTTAGAGATTTGAGCCCCCCCATATTAAAGGCTGTGTACGTTAGTAGGGTAATTTTGGACCGTATGGGGGAATTTCATGTGATTTTTAGATGTTTTTCATTAGGAGAATGGGGTCTATATTCAGCCCCAAAATCAAAGCATCGGGTGGCCTGAATATTGTATTTTCTACGGTTTGTAGATGTCACCTGAGGATACCGAGGCTCTTGTGGTTCGAGCCGTTGAATACGGTCAACGTAAAGCAGCAGGTGAACTCATGAAGTATTTAGTGGCAAACGGTCTCCAAGATACGACTAACTTCCTACATCATGATGTAAGTAGGTCACATATTGGTCAGAAATAGAACTTAAGAGAGGGCTGTCAAGGTTGAATTGCAGCAAAAGTTCCTGAATTTTGACAGTCTCTTTTATTTAGGACATGAAAAATTATCAGAAAATCTAAAATTTTCGTTATTCTTTTGTTTGATAGAAGGCTTCCTTAACATTGGTTAGTTCTAATTTTGGCTAATGTTAACACTTTTGAAGTGGATGTCAACGTTTTGTTCTCTATTAAAAATGAATCATGTATTAATCTTGCGGTTATTATTAGTCAGTGCCAACTTATTTCAGGTTCTGGTGTTTGACAAGCAAGACCTTCGTCCATCGTTACGAGAAGCTTCTGTGAGAAAGAAGACATTGTCTTCAAAGGTTAGTATTCATTTCTTTATAAGTTGAATTTCATAGTATATTACTGATTTTATTTGTTGCTATGTCACCAGTTTAAAAGAAAGCTCAGTATATTTGATATTTCTTCTAGCTTATGGCACATGCTGGTTGTAAATTATTCTCCACATGTCTTGGCATCCAGTGCTTTCTGAAAAAATCCAACGTTTTTTGTATCCATGATTGTTAAAGAAAACCTGGTGGGAAGCCTTGAACTCCCATTTCATTGTTCACATGATTGCCTATGATTAAATTGCTTTCAGCTTGGAATTTAATTAAATTAGAAGGAAGGGACTTGTGTATTTGGAAAGACCAGATGGTACGAAAAATGTTTTTGTTGATTAAACTATTAAATTTAAATGTGCATCTAACACCATTTCAGGAGAAACTTGAGACAGTATTGGTTAAAATTTAGTCCAAAATATTGAAAGTATATACTAGGTCTTTTTACAATACCAGACATTTTTATCAGTGTACAAACATTGCAGGCAGTCTGGTACACGTTGTACCCGGCATTTGTATGTTGTTCAGGCGCGCTCATGGCACTGATCTCCTGGAATCATTTTTATGCTTTACTTATGTATAGTTAGAAGTGAGCTGAGGAGTTCGAGGTTTTACTGAAGAGTCGTGTGCCCCAGTGGGACTGGAACCCGCAATTGAGTACGGGAAGCAGTCATTTATCACTCTAGGCCTCACTGCCTCCTCTGAAGGTGTACAAAAATATTGTTATTTTGTAGGATGAAATTTGTTGAGGTAAACTAGTGTAAAGTAATACTTATATTTAGGACTCCAGTGTTGGTGTTCCTCTGTACTCTGATTTGGTGCATTAAAACTACAGTTGTTTTCAAACAATTTTTGATGTGGTAAATAAATGCAATAAAGTGTTGATTTTTTTATGCCAAAAGTGCACACCATCAGCAAACCATGACTCTTCTCCTTCAAAAGTGCACACCAATTGCAATCTTGGCCCTGTTCCTTCAAAAGCATACATTTTGTACACTCATCTAAATGTTGATGGCGGGGTCAGTACTAAACAGAAAATAATATTTTGGTGTTGAATCTTGTTGAACGAATTTAGTTTGTTTAGGAAATTATTCTCCCTTGGTCATTCATAGGTTACGCCAGTGCACTTTGCAGCAATTAACCCCAACACCAAATACCTGTCTAGACTGATGTCCATTGTACCAGAGTATGACATGCCTGATGGTAGAATGCGCCGCCCTCTGCATTATGCCGCCGTGTGTGAGGGTACAGGGCCCCTTCAGTATCTCTTGGATAAGTAAGTAAGACAAAGTTGATATCATGGGCATTGCCTTTTATGGCACGCTGAGGTGTGTGAGGTACAACACCCCCTGTAGTATCCCTTGGATAACTAAGAAGGAGCTTTCGCTTTGGGCATTGCCGTTCTGGCTTGCTGAGGTGTGTGGGGAACAGCGCCCTCTGTAGTATCTCTTGGATAAGTAAGTAACACAAAGCTAAAGTCATGCACTTTACCATGTAAGACACACTGAGGAGTATCGGATTCAGCACCCTCCGGAGTTTATCTTGGATTGGATAATAAAGACAAAACTTGAGCAAGTCTTGAGCATTACCTTAAACAGTACTTAGAGGTTTGTGTGAGGAGCGGTGCCCCCGCTGCATGTCTTGGATAAGTATGTGCGGGAAATCTGAAGTTTTGGGTATTGCCTTATGCAGCACGCTGAGATGGTGGGGTACAGTGCCCCCTGTAGTGTCTCTTGGATAGGTAAGAGAATGCACTACCATAGTTTGTTGGAAGGTTTAGGACCCTGTAAAATCTCTTAGATAAGTTAAGAAAGATATGCCTGGTACCAAAGAATGATGAACTGCAGCGTGTATTTAAACTAACGATGATCAGTTTTCTTGATGTACTAACTTGCTTCTACTTCACCTGGTGTAGAAATAGAAACATAGCGTAACAATTGTGGTTGTTCTTTCCAGTGGTGAATCACTGTTGCTTGTCATGTCTTTTCCAGAGGTGTGAACCCCGACCATGCATCATCTGAAGGTCGTACTGCCCTACATTATGCCTGTCTTGCTGGAAGAGCAAAGAATGTGGAGGTTCTGATGAAACGAGCTGAGGCTGGTAAGAACCTGTTGAAAGATATTCTATATTATCATATTTTAGTTTGAACTACTATAATTTTCGACACTTCAGTTTTCATTATTTTAAAACATGGAACGAATTTCATTAATCGTAAGGTATCAGGACATCACCAAAATGGGAACATTTAGCGAGCTGCAGATTGTTCGCTATTGGAAACATAAAAATTAAATTCTGTATTATATCGTGTTTATTTATTTTGAACAAAAGTGAAAGGTCATCAGTTGGAGAGAGTGCTGATTGAATTGTGAAGAAATGTGTTGTATGAAGTTTGGAATAAAAATGTTATGGAAAGAGTGTCATTAATGTGATGCTGAGTTGAAGGTAGACTTTTATTGTGACCAATTATTTAAGGGTAAGTCTTACACATTAATGTGATGCTGAGTTGAAGGTAGACTTTTATTGTGACCAATTATTTAAGGGTAAGTCTTACACATCTGACATGTTTGTTAAAAAAATTCTACATTAAAGCCTTGTATAGTGCCTTCTCTAACTATTTCTGTTTGTGGTTACAGCAATTTGTATACACTGACGTTCGAATCTTAATTTTAAATAACAATTTAGCCTTAAAACCGTGTACAGTGCCTTCTCTAGTTATCTCTTATTCGACAGAAAGTTTTAAATATACTGATTTTGGTATCTTAATTTTACATGATTATGCTACAAACCAAATGGAGGTCATTGTCGTTTTATGGTTAGATTAATTAAGAAATCACCACTGAGTAAGTGTCATGTCAAGACAATGCTTACAATGAAAGGTAGTTGAAAGATCAGTTTTTATATCAAACAGAATCAAAGCAGGTGTTTTTGTACCCTATTATGAAGTGATTATTTTCTATGCTCATTATCCATGCTTAGTATTTGAGCAAAGGGTGAGGTTTAGGGCGGTAGGAAAGAAGCCTGATTATTCTGTAGTCTCTCAGTGTGTTCTCATGCTACTCCTGCAGATAAAAGTACAACCAGGCATCAGTGCATTTTTAAAAACTTGAATTTGTTTTTCAAGTGGTAAAATTTGTTTAAGGTAAGAAGAACTCAGATGAGAACATGTTGAAGAAATTTGGTCTGGGTTGTATCAATAAGGCCGATCGCAGCAGTTACACTCCTCTGTTCCTGGCTATAGAGGGTGGTCATGTGGTAAGTGTCTGGGCTGTATCAATGAAGATCACAACAGTTACACTCCTGTGTTCCTGGCTATAGACAATAGGAATGTGGTGAGTAGAAGGACCCACAACTTACTGCATATCACTTCTCACATGTCTGTTTTTCCGTTACTTTGCATTAAAGATCATTGTCTTTATCTGTGTGTCAGCGACCTGCACTTTTTATGAGCTCGGTATTTATTTGAATTTAATTCAGATTAAAGCTATGATGAAAAACACTAACTTTGTCAGTATGATGAAGCTGGCAGGTCAACATGGCAGCTGACAGATCAACATGGCCGCTGACAGATCAACATGGCCGCTGACAGATCAACATGGCAGCTGGCAGATCAACATGGCAGCTGGCAGATCAACATGGCAGCTGACAAAAATTTCTGCGAGCTAAAGCTCTTAAAGTTTTGGGTGGAAAAAAATGAAAAATTTTGAGTAAACTGATGAAGGTGTTTACTGAATTAACTTGATCAGTTGTCCACTTCAAGGTCACAGTCATGTGGTGGACTAGTTTTCAGTTGTCCACTCCAAGGTCACAGTCATGTGGTGGACTAGTTTTCAGTTGTCCACTCCATGGTCACAGTCATGTGGTGGACTAGTTTCCAGTCCAGGACGTGTTACAAACCCATTCTGCTCTCTGTTTGTTGAAAGAATGTGCTTTGTGTTGGTGTTACATCTTCATTACTTCACGTAATTTTTGTATTTGTGTGTGTGTGCAGGATTGCGCCATACAGCTTCTGAAGTATGACGTGGATCTCAAGAAGACACTGAGTGCAGGGAAGGAGAAAGTGTCTGCGCTGATGTATGCTTGTCAGCGGGACCAGCTAGATATTGTCAAGTTACTAGTGGAACACGGGGCTAAGGTGGAACAAACAGGTAAGTGCCTGTATGGTCTTGAGTCTTGTGTTTCAATAGTGTTTCCTTAGTTATATGTAACCCTGAATATGTTACCGGTGTATTTTAACAAGAAACTTTAATATTTCTTCTGAATGAAATATGTTTTATAAGAATGAAACATTTGATAACTAGTGTAAATTAAGCCATTATCTGTAGTCATATATTATTAGCATCAGTCCAAGCAAACTACTTCAAGTCAGTTGCTAGTGACCTGTCAATTCATTTTGATGGTAGAAACCAGTCACTGCAAAGAAACTTAGACCAATTAGCGGTAGACTTCATATTTATTTGGGAGTGTTAAGAAACAGCATTTTCAGGCCCTATGTAGGATTTTTCACTTTGAAGTTGAGAGTTAGGAGTTAGGAGGGTAATGTCAAGTCTGCTGAACAACAAAAGTAAATTTTGATTCTTTATTCTTTTTCAGACAAGTTAAGCCGCACTGCTCTCATTCATGCCATTATGAATGGTCAGGCTCATATTGCCTCCTATCTGCTTAGTCTAGGCTCCAATCCTGATCAGGCCGACTCCTCTGGTAACACGGCCCTGCACTATGCCGTTGCCTATGGCTGGTATCACTGTACTAAAGTGCTGTTTGACGCTGGGGTGAAAGATAATGTCCCTAACAACTGGAAGGTAACTGGTCTAGAATGAACTGTCTTCGTACACTTAAACACATAGTTTCACACCAAAACAACTGCTTTTCAAAACAAATAATAGGACTGCGTGAATCTGTTGCACAGGGCAGTTCTTGTCCGAACAGCTTGGTTAATGAGAAAAGCCCAGCAGTAATGACCTTTTCCGACTTCAGCCAGTCAATTCTGAGACCAGGCATATGTGGTTACGTAACTGTCTGATGTCAGTTCAGGAAGACAGCTGTGTATTGCAATGGCTACAAGCAGTCAACCCTCCAAAATTTTGCTTGCTTCATTTGATAATTTCTTTCAACTCCATTTGTTGGCATAATTAAATCATTTTTCACCAAGAAGATGTAAAAACCAGTGTATCACAGATAATCAAGCCTAATACAAAATATTGCAGTTTTAATTTTTATGCCGTCATCTCCGTCCGTCCGTACGGGCGGCGTCCGTCCGGCGTCTGGCGTCTGGGGTCGGCTGCTCTATCTCCAAAACCCTTTGACATATGTTCATGAAATTTAGCACATATGTTCCATTCATGAATGGGACGGCATGTGCGAACTTTCGGACAGATGTGACTACCGGTGTGCCCCCTAGTGGCAATTTTAGTTTTTTACGCTTACCTTTGTATCTTCAAAAGTCCTGAACGGATTTTCATGAAATTTGGTATGTAGGCACTTATTAGTGAGATGATGCTATCCTCCCGTTTTCAGATGGATTCGACATAGTTTGCGCCACCTAGTGGCCATTTTTAGTGTTTTCGAGTCTGTTTTTGTGCGTCCACCCCTCTATCAACCAAACCGCTCAAAGGATGATTGTGAAAATTGGCATGTATATGCTTACTATGTAGAGGA
>NMRA01000365.1:276002-294117 GCA_002633005.1 Phoronis australis | reverse complement strand
TTCCAAGTAGAAATTTGTTTCTGGCATTCTAATGCTGTGCTAATCTCGTATGTTGGTAAATTTGTTTTTAATTCTATGTTTCTGTGGTGCCTTAAGCAACTGATGCATAGGATGTGCTTGTATTATGAAGATCACTCACATTTTGAAACCTAGCCTATTGAGGAGACAATGACCATGCCTTTCCATTTTGCAAAGTACAACATACTACATATATGCCCTCTACTGGCCACTTTATGGTACCAATAAACAACCCTAGAAGGATACCGTATACGGTGCAATTGTGGGCGCATTTCAACGCTCTGCGTTGCTCTTGTTTCACTTTCAGGAGTGAGTAAAAAGGGTGTCACCTTTTAATTTAGCCACGTATACAATTGAAATTTGAGTGGAGGTGGCAATCTCAACAACAGAATTACAAGGACACTTGAAATGGAAGTCTTCTGAACTTGGTTTTTTAAATTCATGTGTTAATGTATTGAAATAATAACAAACCCAAGGCATCAAAAAATATTACCTGAAGATGCCATTGAACATATTATTTCAGTCATTCATTACAACAAGTTAATTCTACCATACTTTGGTCACTGAGTCATGGAAGTCAAAGAACAAATCAGAGGATGATTTAATCCACAGTTCAAATTAAAATCAAGTGCTTTTAGTCGGAATTATCTATTTGGTTTCTACAGTGAAAGACTTTCAAGGTGGTTGAAGGTTACCGCTGCTGTACATAAGTCACAACTGATATAATCTCAGTACAGTAAAGTTTATATGTGATCTAATCTTTTACCAAAATAAGTAACTTAGAATGCACAGTACTTTAACATTTAAGCATTACAAACCTTATCCAACAAAAAGACAAGTTTGCATGATATAAAAGTGGATATGCCTAACTATTACCATGGTGACCAGGTATTTGTTACTTTAGAATTCGACATGCATGATTTGAAAAAATAAGAAGTTGCTGTGGAAAAAGGATTGGAGGTTGGAACCTTCACAATCCAACATGGACTATTACTCTAATTGAGAGCCTTTAGATATTGGGCCTTAATAACTTGACTTAAGAAAGCAAAAAGTTACAACGCATGTATTGAAAGAACGATTCATACGTAAAATAAAGAAAAATATGAATTATGTCGTGACTCGTAATCAAACCTGCAAACTTGCATTAGTTCCTTTTGAGAATTTAAGAATTGGTTATAAAGTTAAAAAGCAACACTAAGTTTCTTTTTCATATCATGGTTTTAGAAGTATGATATCATGCAAGTTGCCATTATATGATACTCTGCATGATATGCAAGTGGTCATTATACAGTACTCTTCTTGGTTAACACACATGTTCACCAAAAGTAAAGTTAACATTATTCCTCATAAATTTCAGCAGTTGCACTATGAACGCCCCTTTTCTGTTGTATCTGACTTAAACCCCACATCTGAGTTGTTGTGTTTCTCAGTTTAACTGCCCCAGGCGTTTGTAGTCTATGGTTCTAATCGTGTAATGTGCTATTTGATGACAGTGTGGTGGAAACTGATTTTTTCACTCTCATCTGTCCCTGCATCATGTTTCAACGCATAATCTTGGGTGTATTCAATAAGACTTGTAGAGTTTGACAAGTTCTGTGCAGCACTAGATTTCAGTCACATGTACCCCATACACAATCTCTCTTTTAGATCACTCCAGTGATGGCTGCCTACATGAAGGGTCATTATGGCTTGGTTGACCTATTATTGGAGCGACCCAGTGTGGATATCAACTTCAGAGATGAGAAAGGTATTCAGGGGAGTGGCTGTGTATAGTTAAGAATGGGGTACATAAAGCTATAGAAGGTTTATACTGAAAAGTCGAAGTACTGCAATAACGAAACGTTGACCCAGTATTGGATAGTCGTCTCATGACAATTGAGTTTTACTTTCTATTTTGCAGCAGGTTTATGTTCACAGAATGACCACCCACTTGTTACCAACATTGTCCATCCAAATGTTTTCTTCTAATTTTGGCCTTACCATAGGGCTTTATGCAATAATTGTACCGTGGAGTCAGCTGTCAACAGGACCCCAAATCACTTCTGGGATTTTTCACTCAAAAAAGATTAAGGGCACTTTTTATGCACCCACATATTTATAATGTGGACACATTATGCCGTCATCTCTGTCCGTCCAGCGTCCTTCCGGCATCTGTCCGGCGTCCGCTACTGTATCTCCAAAATCTTTTGACATACATTAATGAAATTTGGCACATGCGTTCCTTTCATGGATGAGACGGCATGAGCAAACTTTCGGACGGATCAGACCAGCGGTGTGCCCCCTAGTGGCAATTTTAGTATCTTACGCTTACCTCTATATCTTCAAAGATCCTCAATGTATTTTCATAAAATATGGCATATGGGCATCTATTAGTGAGATTATGCTATACTTACATTTTCGGATGGATTCGACGAATTTTGCGCCACCTAGTGGCCATTTTTGCTGTTTTTGAATCTGTTTTTAGCGTCCACCCCTCTATCAACCAAACAGTTCTAAGAATGATTGTGAAAATTGGCATGTATGTTCTTACTATGAAGACGATGGCTGAGGATGATTTTCCGACGATTTTGTCTGCTGTTGCGCCTCCTAGTGGCAGTTTTTTTTGTTGCGCCCATGGCTGTATCTCCTAAACCGTTTAAATTTAGCAAAAGTATTTATATGATGTTGACAATGGATGGCGATGACTTTCGGATGCATCTGACTACGGGTGTGCCCCCTAGTGTCAATTTCAACTTTTTACGTTTACCTCTGTATATTCAAAGGTCCTCAACGTATTGTCATAAAATTAGGCGCATAGGCATCTATTAATCAGATGACGCTATCAACCCGTTCTTGGATGGATTTGACGTAGTTTGCGCCACCTAGTGGCCATTTTTATGCGCCCACATATTTATATGTGGACACATTATGCCGTCATCTCTGTCCGTCCGTCCGTCCGGGCGGCGTCCGTCCAGCGTCCGCTGCTCTATCTCCAAAACCCTTTGACATACGTTCATGAAATTTGGCACATATGTTCCATTCATGAATGGGACGGCATGATTGTGAAAATTGGCATGTATGTGCTTACTATGTAGAGGACGGTTGACGATTTTCCGACGATTTCGACTACTGTGGCAGTTCTTTTTTTGCGCCTATGGCTGTATCTCCTAAACCGTTCGCAGGATCTTTACGAAATTTTGTAAGTATATTTATATGATGTTAACAACGGAAGATGACGACTTTTGGACGGATCCGACTACCGGTGTGCCCCCTAGTGGCAATTTTAGTTTTTTACGCTTACCTTTGTATCTTCAAAAGTATTGAACGGATTTTCATGAAATTTGGTATGTAGGCACCTATTAGTGAGATGACGCTATCCTACTGTTTTCAGATGGATTCGACGTAGTTTGCGCCACCTAGTGGCCATTTTTACTGTTTTCGAGTCTGTATTTTTGCGTCCACCCCTCTATCAACCAAACCGCTCAAAGGATGATTGTGAAAATTGGCGTGTATGTGCTTACTATAAGGAAGACAGCTGACAATGATTTTCAGACGATTTGGACTACTGTGGCGCCTCCTAGTGGCAGTTTTGTTTTTTTGCGCCCATGGCTGTATCTCCCAAACCGTTTGCAGGATCTTTACTAAATTTAGCAAGTGTATTTATGTGATGTTGACAACGGACGATGACGACTTTAGGATGATTCTGACTACCGGTATGCCTCTAGTGGCAATTTTAGTATTTGCCTCTAGTGGCAATTTTAGTATTTTACATTGACCTCTGTATTTTCATAGGTCTTCAGGTGTATACTTTGTGTTACTTCGTGACTGTGAAGGAAAAGTTCCAAGTAGAAATTTGTTTCTGGCATTCTAATGCTGTGCTAATCTCGTATGTTGGTAAATTTGTTTTTAATTCTATGTTTCTGTGGTGCTTTAAGCAACTGGTGTATAGGATGTGCTTGTATTATGAAGATTACTCACATTTTGCCCCTAGCCTATTGAGGAGACAATGACCATGCCTTTCCATTTTGCAAAGTATGCCCTCTACTGGCCACTTTATGGTACCAATAAACAACCCTAGAAGGATACCCAATGCGGTGCAATTGTGGGCGCATTTCAACGCTCCGCGTTGCTCTTGTTACTGTTTTTAGTCTGTTTTTTGGCGTCCACCCCTCTATTAACTAAACGGCACTAAGAATGATTGTGAAAATTGGCATGTATGTTCTTACTATGAGGAGGACGGCTGACGATTATTTTCTGACGGTTTCGTCTGCTGTGGCGCTTATGGCTGTCTCTCCTAAACCGTTTGTTGGGTCTTTGCTAAATTTAGCAAGTTAGTGTATTTATATTATGTTCATAACGAATGACAATTTTTGGATGGATCTAGCTATAAGTGTGCCCCCTAGTGATAATTTTAGTTTTTTAGGTTTACTTCTGTATCTTCAAAGGCTCTCAACAGATTTTCAGAAAATGTGGAATATAAGCATCTATTGGTAAGATGATGGTATCCTCCCGTTTTTGGATGGAATCGAGGTCCTTTGCGCCACCTAGTGGCCATTTTTGCTGTTTTTGAGTCTGTTTTTTGGCGTCCACCCAGCGATCAACCAGACCATTCTAAGGATCTGATGATTTTGAAAATTTGTGTGCATGTTCTCTGTGTGAAGAGGGCAGTTGACTATAACGAATTCGACTACTGTGGCACCTCCTAGTGGTAGTTTTGTTTTGTTTTGCGCCCATAGCTGCATCTTCTTATTGCACTGCATGATCTTTATTAAATTTAGTAATTGTACTTTTATGAAGCTAACAACAGACGACGTCTTTCATTCCGATCCAATGAACGCTGTGCCCCATAGTGGCAATTTCATTTTTTTCTGTTTTCCGTCGTTTTTCTGAAGTTCCTTGACTGATATTTATGAAATTTGGTAAATAGCTTTCTGTCAAAGAAGTGATGGCATTTTCCGGTTTTTAGATGGATTTAATGTTATACTGCTATTTTTATGAAACAAATTAACAACCCTAGAAGCACACAGTAAGTGGTGCATTCGTGGGCGCATTTCACCGCTCCGCGTTGCTCTTGTTTGATTTCTTTGTTAATTTGGTGTAACCTCTGGTACTTAACACTTAACACCAAACTTAACACCAAACTCAAAATAATCACACCTTCCACAAAACATGAGTCATGAGTACCAACAATTCATAATCATTACTCAGGTATGACGTTGCTGTTACTCACCTGTTCATCGCCCCTGGATGCTCACCTGTTGGATCAAGTACAGTACCTGCTGAAGAAGAACATTGACGTCACACTCTCTGACACTGGAGAGTCAAACGCAGTATGTACTGTGCAAATTAAAATTACAGGAAATTCGCATCACTCGAGCATGCATATGTCGGAATTTTTGCTCAACTTAGACAAAGTCTTTATAATGCATGCACCCGGCACTTCAGATAATGGGAGTTTTCTTTACTTGTATAAGATCCTCGGTTTGGATTTGACTTGTGAAAGTTTTTCTGTATTTGAAAAGTCAAAAAGAGGTCGCCAGTGTATTTAGAGTCACAAGTTATGTACTTAGTGTGGTCATTTTTTTATCCCCCTAGTACTTTGTTGTCTCTCAAACTGATTTAGACTTGTGATTGGTGGTTAGCGCCCTATGTAGTTGATTTTTGTGTAAAGAACGTTCATTGGCATTGATCACAATCTCAGTTCATGCCCAAATTCTTCTTTCTGAGAAAGAGTGACTCTCTAATCCATCTTTCTGGAAGAGTTGGCGCTGTCATTGTCTAAAATGGCTATTTTTTCAAGTTGGACATAAGACAAATGTTTTCCCCAAGAAGTGATTTGTAAAAAAATCTTGCATTGTCAGAAGTGATCATCAAGTAAATTTAACGACTTCTTTTCATGTATTTTGAATAATGGAAAATGTGTCAGACACATGATATGTGTTTGTGACATTGTTTACTAGCCTATTTATAATGATGCAATTTTGATTTCAGCTGCATTACCTAGCCAGCAACAGTCTATTGCGTGTAAAGAGACACTGGCGTGTAAGTCATTATGTGGAATTCAGTCTTTGTTCTAAGTGACTTCAACAGGTTCAAAGTAGTCTATCTGAGTGTTTTTACTTAAAATTTATTATTGATTGCTGCAGTTAATGTATTTAAGTACTCTAAGTTGTCGACTGTTACGTAAACTCATGTGTGAGGAGGCAGTGTGGCCTCGTGTGATAAGTGCCCACCTTTTTTACTCGAGGTTGTGGGTTCGAGTTCCACTGCGCCACACTGCTAGACCCTTAGTCAAGTTTCTAGCTCCTCAGCTCGGTTTTAGCTATTACAAAAATAGTTCCAGGTGATCAGTGCAATGGGCCCACATGCGCAGCGTGCGCACGTCTGCAATTGTTTTTATGCGCCCACTTATTTATATGTTGACGCATTATGCCGTCATCTCCGTCCGTCTGGGCGGCGTCCGTCCGGCGTTCGCTGCTCTATCTCCAAACTCTTTGACTTACGTTCATGAAATTTGGCACATATGTTCCATTCATGAATGGGACAGCATGAGCGAACTTTCGGACGGATCTGACTACCGGTATGCCCCCTAGTGGCAATTTAATTTTTTACGCTTACCTTTGTATCTTCAAAAGTCCTGAACGGATTTTCATGAAATTCGATATGTAGGCACCTATTAGTGAGATGACGCTATCCTCTGGCTTTCGGATGGATTCGATGTAGTTTGCGCCACCTAGTGGCCATTTTTACTGTTTTCGAGTCTGTTTTTTGCGTCCACCCCTCTATCAACCAAACCGCCTAAAGGATGATTGTGAAAATTGGCATGTATGTACTTACTATAAAGAGGACGGTTGACGATGATTTTCCGACGATTTTGACTGCTGTG
Organism: Phoronis australis; assembly: GCA_002633005.1. Lineage (NCBI taxonomy): Eukaryota > Metazoa > Phoronida > Phoronidae > Phoronis > Phoronis australis. The sequence continues at coordinate 287,234 of NMRA01000365.1, read as the reverse complement.
GCACCTCCTAGTGGCAGTTTTGTTTTTGTTGCGCCTATGGCTGTATCTCCTAAAACGTTCGCAGGATCTTTACTTAATTTAGCAAGTGTATTTATATGATGTTGACTACGGATGATGACTTTCGGACAGATTTGACTACTGCTGTGCCCCCTAGTGGCAATTTTAATTTTTTTACGTTTAACTCAGTATCTTCAAAGGTCCTCAACAGATTTTCATGAAGTTTTAAATATAGGCATCTATTGGTGTGATGACGCTATCTTTCTGTTTTTGGATGGAATCGAGGTATTTTGCACCACCTAGTGGCCATTTTTTGCTGTTTTCAAATCTTGTTTTTGGTGTCCACCCCTGTTACAACCAAATCATTTGAAAATTGACATATATGTTCTCAGTGTGAAGATGACCTTTGATGATGGTGACTGACTTAGGGCCTGGAATTTTCCGCGGAAACGCGGATTTCCGCTTTTTTCAAATGTTCTGTCCACGCATTTTATTATATTTTCACGTAAAAAAAATCGGATTTGATATAAAATTTCCGCGGCAAATTCCTTTCTTACCGCGGCGTTGCCGACGACGTTCACTTCGAAAAGCAGAAGTTGCTCTTTATGTTTCGGAGGAACGTAAATTGTCAACATTGCCGGGGCATCTGGGATAGCGTGGTGGGATTTTCAATGGCGTCTTGTGTGATTGTAAACTGCGGTGACAAATACTACGGCTCTGCAGCCAAAAATGTGTGGGGGTGGGAGTGGAGGAGTGGATGGACGAGATAAAAAGACGCAGACGCATGCTACGGATGGTGGTAACGTTTTTTTTTTATTTTTTTTTAGTCCTACCTACTTTCGTCAGCGAAAGGTTCACATCGACTATTTCAAGGCTGGGTAGCGCGCATGTTTTGGGCCGTAAAAGTTTCCGCGTTTTCTGTCATTGGTCATTCCAATCCCTGCTGACTACTGTTTTGCCTCCTAGTGGTAGTTTTGTTTCGCGCCCATAGTTGTATCTTCTAAACCCACTGCAGGATCTTTACTAAATTTAGTAAGTGTATTTATATGAATAAAACAACAGACGATGACGACTTTCAGGCGGATCCAACGGACACTGTGCCCACTAGTGGCAGTTTCATTTTATTCTGTTTTCCTTTGTTTCTCTGAAGTTCCTTGACAGGTTTTTATGAAATATGGCATGTTCCTGTTTTTGGATGGATTGTATGTTTTTGCTCCATCTAGTGGCCATTTTTATGATACAAATAAATAACCCTAAAAGCACACCATTTGTAATGCATTCGTGGGCGCATTTCAACACTCCGCGTTGCTCTTGTTTTTAAACTCGTGGTTAGGACCTGTTGCTATTGCTTGTATTTTAATACTAGTATCATCACCATAGTCGGCAAATATGCTTATTTTTATGTTCTTTTTTCTCACTATCTCAACATGGCTACTCAGTATATCTTAATGGCCTAGCTCATCCTGCTTTAATACTCTGACACAAAGTTTAAATTGTGTTTTCCATTTTAGGAACCAGAATCTATTGATCCTGCCAAGATGGAGTTGAGCTTCAAGCTCTCCAGTCTTTTGATTGACAAAGGATGTGATGCCATGGCAACCAATAATGCTGGTGACTCGCCGCTTATGTGTGCCTTGAAAAATGTAAGTTCATCTTAAGCCCGTTGATCTAGAAAATGTTAGTTCAGAGTTTCCCATTGTACTGCTGGCTACAGTAATTCTTCACATATTCAGCACACAATAAGGCTGACAAGTGAAACTCTTGCTTTGTTGAATTTCTCCTAAAAAGTGAAGATTAAGGACATTTTGTGTCAATTACAAATATGTTAGTGTTTAGTGTATAGATGTCATAAAATGATATTTGCTACAGTTCCCATTATTTTCAAAAAGCTAACTAGCTTAAAAAATATCCAATTTGGCAATAATTTTTGTGTGAAATTAGTGGAAAATTATCATACTCCATTAGATATTAAGCTCTTATCAATGATGCCAACTGTCTGCAACTACAGTGAAATTAGAGTAGTTCACAAACCGTATATAATCGATAAAAAAACAAAAAGAGTCAAGTTGTGTGAAAAGTCTTCAATGACAACTGACATAGCTGTGTAAATATCGTAAAAACTACGACATCTTCACACTCATGATAATCATGTAGATATTTAGTATTCATCACAGGCAGCTGACAATAGATGATGGGAATATCATAGCCTCAGTCCCTGTTCAGGGGGTCTTTTCCCACCGGATTTCAATGGCTTTTCTGATCATTCTGCTCTAAAATTTGACTTGGTGAACAATGACATTCGCATCCTCTGAGTAGTGACTTCACGTAAAATGTTGATACAATGATTGTCGACTGCAGTGAAAGTCAGTGGTGTCCAAGGTCTTATCAATATTCGCTCAACAATTTATAAGCCATTCAATACAGACACGCAATTGAATGTGAGACTGCATTTGCTTTTGGAAGCCCAAAAATCTAGAAGTTTCAACTTGGATAAAGACAAGTTTGAGATGGTTTAACACGATCCAAGAACTAACTCTAACATGACACAGTCATGGATAACTAGATGTGGTGCGTGACTGGCCTTATTTAAAAACTTGAATTAGTTCTTATACATGCAGCATCGCCACTGAAGCACTAGCACGTCCCAATGTAATTGTCACGCTAGTTGTGAGTCTGGAATGTGTATGCGCTTTAGCAGCGCGTTGTGGAGTAGTTGGGATGGCAACAAAGATGTTTCAATTTGGGTTTAACGTATCATTTTGATATTATTACTGGATACTCTTGTAAAATATTGTACAATGCGTTATGAGGACCTGCTGAAACTTTTTCATTCATATGTTTGTCACTGTTGTATTCTGTGCAGAATAACACAGACCTTGTACAGTTGCTTGTTGAGAAGGGCGCGTCTATCTCTGAACAAGTGGGATCTGGTGGTAAGACCATACTGCATACTATGTCTGAGAGCTGTATGAGGAGTGACATGTCAAGTGTGATCAATGTCTTGGTCAAGCAGGTATGTACTGACATGTTTTGTGCATGAGCAATGACTCAATGTTAAAATTTGATGTTGAATCAGTCACAGAAACTTCCTCAAGTTAAAAAAGAAGTGACATTGTGGCCATGTCTTGTGGTTGTCATTGTCTTGAATGCTGATTGCTTGTCATAATGTCACTTGTACATTTTTTAGTCAAGTAAGTTCTAGTTACTAACTTGATTTTCCATGATCAAGAAACGTGGTGAGTCTAATGTGTCTTGATATGCCACCATTTTCCATGATGGAGTAACGTGGTGAGTCTAATGTGTCTTGATATGCCACCATTTTCCATGATGGAGTAACGTGGTGAGTCTAATGTGTCTTGATATGCCACCATTTTCCATGATGGAGTAACGTGGTGAGTCTAATGTGTAATTAAATAGTGAGTGTCCAGTTGGTGCCATGTCAGGTTAGTATAGAAAAATGTGCTATAATCTGTGAGTACAAGTTAGTTTAGAAAAATGTGCTCTAATCTGTGAGTACAAATTTTGTTGTCAAACAATTGGTTGGTTTGTGCTTTGCATTTAAGCCATCTCATTGTTTTCATCCTTTCATCAGACTGTTCAAACTCAGTACACTTTAATCGAGTCATTGGCTGGGTAACTTGTCGTTTATCTTCACACTGGAAATCATAGTGTATGGTTTGTTCTTAAATTGAATAATTTGTCATTGTGTATCTGAACAATAATTATTACCTCTCTAGAGAACTGTGCATTCATTCTGCATATCACGCTGTCTAAAACCCTGGCCATCACTTGGTTTGCAATTTGCCTGACCCAATACAGGATACTATATTTTATTTCATTGTACAGGAAGACACAAAAAGTGCTCTTACCAAAATGGCTGCCATGAGAGATCATGTAGGATGCACTCCACTACTGCAGGCATGCATTGCCTACAAAGAATACAAGGTTTGTGTTGATCTCAATGAATTTTATAAATTAAATGAAAGTTTTCATTGATGAGTTGCCATCTTTGTCACTCTTGAGCCTGCCACCAGGTGGCAATAGCAGCTCAAGGGCCTGCAACTTAGTTTGACATAATTTCATTATCGGTGAAAGCATTCAGCATCTATAGCTAACAACGGCAGATAGAACACAAAACGAGAACTACATTCACTAGTCACGTAAATGTTCAATATTTAGAGTATTCTAATTGCGGGCCTGGGTTGTCCGTACAGGATGAACTAAAGATAAAAAATCACATATAAATCATGTATTTTCATGATTCCTAATATCACCTCATTATTACCTATGTAGGAAGACTCCAGTTTTACACCAGATGGCGTTGAGGTCAAGGACACCAAGTGGCAACTGGCCAGACAGTTCATGGATTGTCTTATAATCTTGTTGAATGCTGACATTAATGCCACTGTTGGTGAGAAACACTTTGTGGGTATACGCCCGGAAAAAGAGTCAGAAAGATACACAGAATACGGTACGTAGGCGATGTTAAATGTTTACAGTGTTTGTTGGTGTCCTCAAACGATGCTTTTTGGTGTCCTCAAACAATGCTTTTTGGTTTCCTGTGGAGTGTACCTGTTTGGATGTTGTGTTTGGTGAAATCTATAGCTCATGCCTCTCCACACTTATATCTACTGATTGACATTCATTGTCCATTCTAGATTAGAACGTAGACAGGAGAACAGCACTTTTGAGAATGAAAATTGAAAACTGTCTTTTGGAAAAACATGTTACTGGCTCTTGGCAATAACATCAATGGCCTGTTCCCACTAATGTTGGCGCTTCAGTGTCAAAGTGGAGCATCTGTCAGAGGGAAAACTTAACGTTGGTCTTGGCTTTAAGCACAAGTTTACTTCGTTGTGAACACTAGGAGGTGTATTTCACAGCGAAGCGTCGACATGTCACCATGTTTTCATCTTTAAAGTAACACATACTTAAAACTCTGTAAATTTAAACAAGTATCAATATTTTGTTGCATCACTAGACATTAACTTTGATATTGGTTAAGTACCAAAGTTAATGGGAAGCTTGAATTACATCTATGCATCTCTAGCAGTGGATTGAATTTGATGAGGAAAAGTCTTGAAACAAGATGAAACTGCACATGTTGTTTCAATGTCTGAATCAGTCTGGGCTTGAGAAGAACTGATTGTCCATTACCACTGAAGACTGAGAGTGCTAGTTGAAATTCTGAGATTGGCTTTTTGTAGTCCAAAAACATTAAGGTTCTCAACCCAATGAGACTTGGTTAGTTCTGTACTCATACACTAGATGGGGCTACCATTCAGTGCTTAAAAGATTATAAGATGCTCATCACCAACATTGTGTTTTTCCAGGCAAACGATCTGCTGTTCACATCTTGTCTTCAGTCTCCAATGAACCCAACCATGTGACTGAGGAATCAACCACAGAGAGACCAGCTCTGCAGATGGTTCTGAACTACAAGCCTGACCTAGATCAGATGGACATCAAAGGCTATACACCACTTGTGTTGGCTTACAAGAACAAAAATCTGTCGAGTTTTCAGTTGCTTGTACGTTATCTATACCCAATTTTTGTTGAGGGCTGTTCCAGTAAAATCCGTGTGGGAGGGGGGGGACGGCAGTAGAAATAAAAATTCATGGGTGGTGGTCTTCAGAAAAAAACTCAAATTATGGGTGGTCGTTCCTGTAAGAAGTGATGCATTAAAAATGGGTGGTATTTTTTGACCTGTTAATGTCGATAGGTTGGTTACTTCAGCCGTAAAAACTCAAAAAAAAATGCAATTGTCCTAACTTATCCAAATACAAAAAAGCCCATATTGCCAGTGAACAGAGTGCAATATGTTCACTAAGCCATTAATCAAGTCATGGGCAACTTGATTTGAGCCAACTGTTTGTCTGCAGTCCTATTGAATTGAAAAGTTATGCAACACTGAACTGGTGTTAACACATATAAGAAAATTGATGATTTTTAAATAAAAAGTATGAGGAGTAAGATAAACAAGTTCCAATATTCACTTGACATAGAAGTATAGAAGAGTTCGTGGAGACAGTTTGAGATTCATAGATCCTTATAAATGAAAAAATGTTCATTGAAATTATAGACACATGGTGAACAGAGACACCTGGTGGCTGCCAAAAGTATTGCTCACAGGCTACTTTAGTTTTTGACAATATTGGACAAGACAACTAGTTCTTGTCTGTCAGTCATCTAAGTTCTTAATAGGTCCTCCTGGAGGCAATTTGTTTGCAAGTGTTGGATTTTATATTTTAACCTATTAAAAATAATTAAAAAATTATGGGTCATGGGTTGGAGAAATAAATGAAAAATACGGGCGGTGGGTATGAAATAAAAGTGCCTTCCCCCCCTCCCATACAGATTTTGCTGGAACAGCCCTGATAGAAATTCATATCAGGATAATGATAATGGAAAACCTCTTTTGATTGTTTAACGTTGCTCAATGATACGAAATCAGGCAATAGTCACAGGCATAGACATCACAGTATTAGTATTAAGATGTCTATAGTAATAGGGGTAACCAGTTTGATGCTCGTTTTTCGGTGATCAAAACTGGTTCTCAAAATGTGGGACCCCTTAAGTGATGATTACCAATGCATGACTGACGATCAACCTTGCATGAAAAATACTATTAACGGTTACTTGGAATCCTCATCAACAATCCAAATTATATCACACTATTCATATGAATTCATAAAAATGGTTGATAGGAGATCATATAAAAATGTTTTATGATAAATTAAAATCAATTAAAATTACGTGTGTATCTTAATGAGACATTTGGCAATTAAAATTGTTATACGTTATCCCTGGAACAGTGCCTGTTGACCTATTTACAGATAGTGAGAGATGTCATGTTCACAAAGGATTGTGGGATAGCGGTCATCTTGAGCAGATACAGATGTAATGATGTGTAGAGATGACTTCATTTGAGTAGCATTTCATTAGACACTTGTTAAGTTAATCTTGGTGGTAATGAGCAACTTGCATCTATTCAAAATCACCTGCCAGCTTGCTGAGCAGACAATCACCTGCCAGCTTGCTGAGCAGACAATCACCTGCCAGCTTGCTGAGCAGACAATCACCTGCCAGCTTGCTGAGCAGACAATCACCTGCCAGCTTGCTGAGCAGACAATCACCTGCCAGCTTGCTGAGCAGACAATCACCTGCCGAATACTTTCTGGATTCTGTATTAGGAGGACTGTATCCCACTTGAAGTGCATTGTTCCAGGCTGTTACAGTGAGTACCATCCATGCCTGCAAAGTAATGAGAGACTTGTTCATTCACTGTCTAATTGTCAAGCGAATCAATTTTCTTGAACTTTCAACTTTTTCAGGCTACATAATTTTGCTAATTACATCTGTGTCATTGGCATGGCAGTTACTTGAGGTGTGTTTATTTGTTGATCAATTACTCTGTTATCAATAAATTTGCTTTCTAATCCTTTCAGCTAAAAGCTGGGGCCAGAGCAGATATTCCTTCTGCCAATGAAGACGACCATGCAGCGCCACCTATTATTCTTGCTTCAAAGTAAGTCAGGAACTGTGCTTGGTAATCTCGTCAGACCATGTGGCATGCTTTAGAAACAAAGCATCATGACCTCCTAAATTCCTGCCAGAATTCAAGAGAACTTTTTCACCAGTCTTGACCATTGGTTTGTGCTTTTTTGCATACAAGCTCTCGAGAGGCACATGAGCTTGTTGTCGCGCAAATATCACATTTCAAATAGAATGGCGTGATGTTTGAAATTCTGAAGACATTAACTAGACTAAAGTAGGAATTAATGAATTTAGTTTTTGTATTTACAATTGGAAGTTATTGCAACGGTTGTTTAAGTGTAATATTGTTGAAGCTGATATTTTGTGAATCTGAAATTGAACTTTTTTTAGTCAATAACCACCCTCAATTTGAGGGGTTTTACTATTGTTATTCATTCGCCTTTGTGTGTTTGATTGCAAGGATCCGAAATTTGTTGTATTATATGTAGGCCTCATAAACGTTCTTTCTCTGTGCCTGGGTTTGCTCCTAAAAATGTTTTAGTTTAAAGCTTGAGTTTCATGTTTGTCTGAAGACCATGTACTGTTTTTGTTTCAAGTTCCACTTGATAGAACATAATGTAATTTCAGAGAAGGATCAAACTATCTGCCCTTCCTGATCGAGGTTCTGAAGTATGACGACAAAGTGAATGTCCGTGATGATTATCAGAACACAGCTCTGTGTTATGCCTGCAATTGCAGTGAGCATTGCTTACAATGAGATGTTCTAGTGATATTCATTGGTTACTGTACACATATTTTAGCATGTTTTTCATAGACATACCAGTATCATTGTGTTCAACCCATAAGTATCAGTGTCAGGATTTGATAAACCAGAGTGTGAAAAAAAATTTTTTAAATGTTAAAACATGAAATTCAGCTTGCTTCTTAGTTGTTTTATTTTCAGATGATCAAGTTTTCTAATAGTTTACAGTATTCATTAAATAGTTGAATGCCGCTTATCAAGTTCTCTAATAGTTTACAGTATTCATTAAATAGTTGAATGCCGCTTATCAAGTTCTCTAATAGTTTACAGTATTCATTAAATAGTTGAATGCCGCTTATCAAGTTTTCTAATAGTTTACAGTATTCATTAAATAGTTGAATGCCGCTTATCAAGTTTTCTAATAGTTTACAGTATTCATTAAAATTTACATTTTTTCATTAAATAGTTGATAACCGCTTTAATGTTGTGGTCGTCATCACATTCACTGCTAACACATGTACTGTAATTTCTGTTTTCTCATGGACATCATAAGGAAGTTTTTGATATTTTAAATTTCACTCAACGAATGCAGCATTTTGTAGTCCTTCAGAACAGTTGAAATTAGTTTCAATTGAAAAGCCAAAAGTTTGTGATTATTTAAGTGATAAGTTTTGATGGAATCGCAATAACATAATTGAGCTCATAATGTTTGCTTAGTTTGTTTCCATCGTATTAGTTCTTGATGTTAAAAGCTTTTTGAATGTTTAAAAATTGATTTACCTTGTTTTCAGGGTCTTTGGAAGCTGTTCAACTGCTGCTAGATCATAACGCTAACGTGAACATAAAAAACAGCCAACAATGGACACCACTTCACTGGGCAATCCGTTTCAACAATGGTGGTAGTGATGTGTCCACGGAAATAGAGGAGCTACTAATTGAACACGGGGCAGACGTCTTCGCGGCTAACGCACAAGACAGACTTCCACTGCATATCACTTTTAGACTGTATGTAACTGGTGTTTGTCACCCATTGTTAGTGCACTTTCAGACTAGATGTAACTGGTGTTTGTCACCCATTTTTAGTGCACTTTTTGACTAGACGTAACTGGTGTTTGTCACCTAGTGTTTCTAGAGCTGCATGCTGGTTAGTTTTCAAAAATGTTGACGAATTTCAATGAAGTTCATCTGAATTCGTTGAAGTTGTAGCTAAAACCCAGATGAAAATCAGATGAAAACTAATGCTAAATTATGGTGATGAAACTTTGCTGATTTTCGACGAAAAGAAATATTGTCAATAAGTATAATATTTAGTTGTATTATTAGTCCAATTGGGCATAATTGCCAAGGTGATGGTTGGTGTCAGTTGTTTCAGGAGATGCCAGTAGAATCGTTTGACTGTTGATTTTGGGGTTGATTAAGAAGTGTTATTTTCTTATCTGTATAAACTAAGGGTAAATTTTTTGAAGCTAAAAATGTAGCTGTCAATAGATGAAAGAATCGTGCAAGGTCAGAGGGCGGTCATCCATGAATAACGTAAATATCTCAAAAAGCTCCTCAGATGGTTTTCTTAAGGAGGGTGTATACACTGGTCATATCTCCAGGTTCCTCTCTAAAATAAGTTTAAAAAAAGGTTTAAACTAGTTAGACATGACTCTGAAAGTGACAAAAATTGAAAAAAAAAAGTTTTTTATTTTATTTGTTTTTTTAAAATATTGCATTTTATAATTTTCAAAAAATCAATTTTGCCTCGATTTTTTATTTGATATGCACTGGCATTATTCAAGGCTTGGAATTTTCCTCGGAAACGGGTATTTCCGCTTTTTTCTTTTAATCCCTCCGCGTATTTTCGTTATAATTCCGCGGAAAAAAATCGGATTTGCCATAAAATTATCGCGGCAAATTGTTTTCTCACCGCGGTGTTGCCGATGGCTCGAAAAGCGGAAACTGCTCTTTATGTTTCGGAGGAACGAAAATTGTAATTGCGGATTACAGGCGCTCGAATTTCCCGATGACTCGTAACCATATACAAGAAACATGCTTTCTAAGTAGTGAGTGACGTCAGAGGCAATCGAGGAACAGATAAATTTAAATGGCGTCTGTATTTGGTATAAAATCACGGTGACGAATGGTGCGATTCTGCGGTCAAAAATGCTTGGAGCATGGAGTAGACAGAATATTTCGTGGAAAAGTGGATAAAAGAAACAGTCAATGTCTTCACAAACAACATAACTCAAGGTTTGTGCTCTGTAAACTCTGAGAGAGGAACAGTTACGGAGTGCGTGGGCGAGTCGCCTAGGACTAAGTTGGAGTCGGAGGACTGACTGAAAACGATGAAACACTAGAAATAACGCTTTCTGAAAGGAAATTCAATCGTAACCGGTTATTTGTTCGATTGGAATTGTGGGATGTGAGTAATGTACGAAATACTTTTGTTTGATCCCACATGCACGCCCGTTGCCGTTGGCTGCTAGTGACAGTGTTAGGCTTGACCGCTCATGAGTGCGATTTTCTACGTGCCGCCGAAACGAGATACAAAGTGCTATTTTCGTTACTGCAAATGTGTAAATTTCCTTTTATGTATTTCAATTTATTTTGACATTTTTCGTGTTCTATTTTGTGACTCGAGTTTTGCAGTTTGAGAGAAGTCATCATGTGAGAGATTCTGAATGATCTGATTGGTATAAGCCATTGTTTACAAATTCTGCCAGCCTATTTTCAGTGTCCTGGTAGTTATTTCTTGTCCCATAGTTTCTTCTACACCAGCGTGGCGTATGAACAATTAACTCCTGTATTTACTGTTTAAAACTGAAAAGTTTGCCCAACTTAGGATTGTGATTGATGCATTCTATTGTTTAAAGTACATTATTTTTGACTTTCATTTTTCCATGCTAACAGTTGGGGTATGAGACACAGGTTTTTGTCTTGACTTTTTTCCATTTGCGTTGGAATTAAATTGTTTGTTGGAATTAAATGTGTGTGTATTTCAGGCTTTCTAG
>NMRA01000365.1:195504-275545 GCA_002633005.1 Phoronis australis | reverse complement strand
ACTCACCTGTACCAAATGCAATACTCTACTCACCTGTACCAAATGCAATACTCTACTCACCTGTACCAAATGCAATACTCTACTCATCTGTACCAATTACAGGTACAAAAACATTATGATCTTGATTTTGTGGCATGTTTTGCGTGTGAGTTTTAGCGAGCATGCCACCATCTGTCATTTAGTCACTTTCCGTCCAATAAGTAACAATGTAGTCCATGTATCAAAAAAAAAACCCTGGAACACGGTTGCACTTCTGTTATAGTGGATTTCAAATTTGCAAATTTTGTAAAAATTGACCAACGCGTAGCGGAAAAATAGGCCGGAGAATCTTATCACCATCCTGAAAACACCAGCCGAGAAAAACGGCTTAGAAGTTAAGCGGGCATCGATTGCCACTTGAGGTCAAAATTCGTTTAGAATGCAAGGTCATTTTGTTCCAGTTTCTGTTGATGTACTAGAAATAGAGCTGGTATTTATTTCATGTTTAGAAAATGTGACGACCAAAACACATATGGCTGACACGTGGGCAGAGCTTAGCGTTGATCTATTGTCTGCTCTTCCATGGTGCCAACAACTCACCATTTAAACCATGTGTTGATTGTTTATGTGAGTCATCTAAACTCCATTCGGTGTGGAAAAGGACTCTATATTGCGTAGACCTATTTGTTAGTGTTTCCAATATTATAATTATGTAGTTTGTCTCTTCACCAACAATATATGTGTTATATCAAATCACTGCGTTACAATCTACGTAACAATTTGGCGACGAGGATAAAGAATGACTTTCATTGTAATGGCTCAACATTTTCACATGTCCATACCGCCAACATTCTCAGTAGTCAAATGGAGTGGGGGATAAGAAAATAGCACTTAATTTAGCGCAAATAGCATCGCTTGGGTGAGATTCTCTAAAGTTACCAAAGTTTCTTATCTTGCTTTCTACTAAAATTGTATAATAATATTATGACTTTTGATTCAGGGATACGCTTCTATGCACTAGAATAATTTTGTTATGTTGAAAAGTGGGTCATTTCTCTAATTGTTTGGGATACAGCCAGCTGCATGTTAAAAAATTCACCAAGTTTGGCAGCCTAGTTTCTCCCGTGACTAAATGAACACATTCCTAGCACAGAAGCACAGTTTATCTCGAAAAACTTTCTACTCTGACTGCATGTATTTGTCCATGTCTCGCACACACGGCGTGTCTTCACAGCGCGTGTGCGCACTCTCATCGAATCCTGCAACACCACCCACGTCGACGCTAATTGTCGTCTCGCAAGGCACCACATCTTTCTGACTAATCTTACACACGCACAATTTCTGCACTGACTCCTCAAGCTGAGTGCTGTGATGGCTTCAGTAGGACTTGGCGAACTCAGCTTAATTTTTTTTGCAGATGGCCAAAGAGGCTCAGGCTTGGAACAGTAATTCACCATTTCACCATCAACTTCTACATGGTCAAAAATAGGATAATTTTATTCTATGTCTCGCTACCAAAGTTATATCAGCTGGTTCAGCACTCTCGATTGTCCGGTTACGCAATGTTTGTTGACAGGGTTAGATTAGAGCTAGTGTCCTTGTATAAGCTCCGCCCCACTTGTCAGTCACTGAGCTGGTGAGCGGTCAAGCTATATGACTTACTGAAGCTTGATCAAATATAATTAAAAAAACAACTTTGGATTTTCAGAATGATTTTATTTTTCTTCACTATACTGTGCATCAAGAATTAAAGATTAGGTTAACATAAAAATGTTAAAAACAGTCCAAATTAATTTTTTTTGTATCCACTTGCCTCAAAGCTGATCAATCAGTGACAACTGCCGAATACATGAATTGAGTAACACAAGAAAATATGTGTTAACTTGGGTAATTTGGTACACTCCATGCAATCACAGTCAAGATACAATGTTTAAAGCCAAGATGGTGTATTAGTTGTTATGTGTGACGTCAATATTTTCAGTTAAGTGGATTTCAAGTTTCACCACAAAAGGTTAATTTCATTTTGTTTTCAAACGCTTGTCAGATATTGCGTGGGCTACCTTATTATATAACCAGTGTGGTTGTGAATGCTTGAATGGTCAATAAAATGTTCATATTCTAGTAAGACTTAATTGTTCTTCACAGGCCGCATGAATCTGGTATCAAAGGGAACCACTATGATCCCATAGAGCTTTGTACGACACTAACTGGTGCAATGAAGGGGGATAGGATTGATGTGCCTGACATCTTTGGACGGACACCATTACACAGGGCAGCTCTAGTTGGCGCATCTATATGTTGCATGCACTTATTGGCGGTAAGAACTCCACTCAACTGTGACTGGTGACAGAGATCTTGACTTGATACCAACTTTTATTGAGTTGCTGCAGATCAGGATAAGATCATCAGGACTTGTGTCTTCTTGAGTGTAGAAAATGCTTTTTGATGTAAGAGAGTCTTTTTTGACTTATGAAATATAAAGAAAACAAATATTTCACATTTTGCACTTGCAATTCTAGTTTGCATACTTTGCCATAAAGGACAGGTTTCTGTGGAGACATACGCATGTGTAAAGATGTCTCTGAATTTTGATGAAACTCAAATACAAGCTGTTGTATATTAGAAATGGTTGATTAATCTCATTAAAATGCTTTGCAGAGGTGCAAAAAATGGTCTGTCTATTCATCAAATTAAACAACTAATTTGATGCAATGATAAATTTTTAAAATGTGAATAATGCTATAAAAGAGTGAATTAAACCCATGGTCATTTCATTTGGCTATTTCTGTTCACAGAAAGGTGCAAGTCTTCAAGCTGTGGACAATGATGGTAATACCCCTTTGGCGGTGGCTGCATTGAATAATCAGATGAGGTGTGTTCTTGCTGCTGTTGTTTTCTGCTCCCACATATTTTTGCATATTGTCGTCATCTCTGTCTGGGCATTTGACATCTGCTGCTGTACTTCCTTAACCCCATGCAGGATCTTATTGAAATTTGTTAGGTGTGTTGCTATGAAGCTGATGACAGGTGACTGCAAATTTTGGACTGATCCTGCAACCACTGTGCTTCATAATGGCAATTTTATTTTTTTTACTTTTGGCTCTGTATCTTCAGATTTCCTTGATGGATTTTCAGGAAATTTGGAAAATAGATCATGATGTCCTTCTATTTTGTTATTTTTCCGTTTTCTGGCATCCGCTTCTCTATCTGTCAAACTACTCAATGTTGTTCCTTGTGAGAATGCCAAGACTAACATTGACTTTTGGACGGGTCTGACTACTCTGTACCCCCTAGTGATGATTTTGTGGCCGAATCTCCTTAACCCTTTGAGGGAGGTTTGTGAAGTTTGAAAGTTGTGTTTCTATGGAGCTGACAACAAACGGGAAGGAGTTTTGAACTGATCTGAATAGCACAGTGACTGCCATCCAGTGACAAAATGTTTTTACGCTTACTTATGTATCTTCGGAGTTCATATTGTATTTTCATGAAATTTGCCAAACAGGTTTCTATTGATCAATTTTACCTAACAAGTCCAAGTCCAAGTCTGTCGCAAACAAAGTACTAATTGGTTTATTTAGTGACTATTTAGTGGCATTGGCCAAAAACTTCAGTATGTCAACTATAGAACTCCCGCCCAAGGTACAGGAGGGAATATCATTTAAGTTTCAGGACATTCAAGCTGACTACATCTGAGAACAAATAAAAACTCTGAACTCTAGTAGTGCCAGTGGCATCAATAGCATTGATGCCAAACTATTAAAACTGGGTCTCAGCAAATAGCCAAGCCCATTACTAATATCATGAACTTAACTTTGCAACAGCCACAATTCCTAATGAATGGAAGATGGCGGTCGCTACTCCTGTTTTTAAAGACGATGAAAACTCCAGTTACAAGAATTATAGACCAATATCAGTCCTCCCTGCAGTGTCCAAAATTCTTAAAAGGTGTGTCCAACAGCTTCACCAGTTCCTGGAGGAAAAATCCCTTCTATCAACTCCACAGTCTGGTTTCCGCCCTCTGCATTCTACCCTGACTACAAATATTTACGCTACTGAGTTTATCTTTAACAATATGAATTAGGGGAGACTTACAGGTGCTGTTTTTGTTGACCTTAAGAAAGCCTTTGACACTGTGGACCATGGTGTCCTACTAAAGAAACTAGAGTCCTATGCAGTTGACGATAACAAACTCCTTTGGTTTAAAAACAACTTATACGACTGCAAAGAGGCCACCAAATACGATCGTGGTATTCTTTCTAACTACTCATCGCTTCTGTCCACAACAGGGTACCCATTTTATATGCTGATGACACTGCAATTATGTCCACAACTGGATCAGTAAAAGAACTTGAAACTTCTCTCAACCATGGGCTAGCCCTTATCCATGACTGGCTGATTTAAAATAAACTCACTCTAACGTCAGTAAAACCAAGTCTATGCTGTTGGGATCCCACCAGAAATTATTATGCACATAGATCACATCACATCACAAAGAAATTATCTAAGAAAATCAGCATACTTAAACGTCTAGGTAAATTTTTTTAATGTCAGCACTCTTAAGACAATTTACCATTGTATTATTTAACCTCATATTGATTATTGTTTACCGGTTTCGGACAGACCAGGACACACTTGTCAGCAAAGTTCAAGTAATTCAAAGTAGAGCCGCCAGGGCTATCCTGGGTACTAGAACTAGGGACACCTGGGTCGACGACTTGTACTCCAAGCTTGGCTTTTTGAAAGTAAAACAAAATATAAATATCTCTCTGCCTGTTGCATGTACAGATGTGTCCAGCATATCTCAGCCGCAAATTCAGTAGCAGTCAAGCTTGTATTATACTCTACACGTTCTCCCTTTGCTGATAATGTTTCTTTTCAAAGAATTCAAACCGAGACTGGCAAGAGGTTTTTTATTTATGCTGCTATTGCAATATGGAACTCTCTTGGCCCAGAAATGAAATGGTCCGATTCAATACCAGAGCTGCAACTGCGCCATATTGGAAACGGGTCAGAATGTTGCATTGTGGGTATAGAGGTATCATTCAGTAAACGAATATGTCAGCAAGCGTACGGAAGAAGCAGTCACAGGAAGGTTATACATGTTGTGTGCCTAGCTCCTTTCATAACAGCGAGATAAAAAATCTTTAACTACGCTAACGAATTCCCTGGGATCAAGAACTTCGTAAACATGGATCATAAACATTGGAATAACTGAAAGCAAAGGGTGGGTTTAGTGAATTCACTGTAAGTACGTCGGGGCATGAAGTAGGCAGCGCTCATCTTGCAATAGTTCCCCTTGAAGAAATAACAACAAGCACTCCACTTTTGATGGAGGATTGTGAAAAAAGATGTTTTTGCTTGACCAAAACTCAGCAGACCTGAGCATTCTCCCCTTTGATTCTGCATCTGGGACCAGGAAAGTGAAACGGGATAGCAGAGTAGCTGCAGTCTTGATTTACGACCACAGCTAGTGTTTACTAGATGGCAATTATAGCAGTCTGTAGAATATTGTTAAGAAAATTAACAAAATTATTGAAAATATGAGGTCAAGAATAAGTGAACTGGAGGAGGAGTTCTCAAAGGTCAAGGTCAAGCTCTTTGCATGTAAATAAGAGTTATATCACATTACCAAAAAATTTGGTTAAGAATTGAAGAAGTGACAAAGAAAATATCATCTGCTTAAGCTGGAGTTAAAACGTAACAAAAATATATCACAAGTGGGTTAGACGGAGCAACAAACAAAATTGAAATAATACATTTTATCCCACGCGTGTTGAATCTGTCGAGGGAAATATGGCCTTGAAATAAAGTTTTCCGTATTCACCTCTTGCACTACTTCAACAGCGACCTCTGACATGGAAAGTTCAGAAGGTAGGTCAATGTCGACTCGACGTCTTCAGCCAGTTCGATCATCAAACTTTCCGAATATAGTTAAAAGTAATACAGTTGCAACAGTGTAACTAACACTCGACATGCAACCAGGCCCTAAACGTAAAATCTGGAACAAAATTGTTAATTATAAGACACTTATGTCTCAGTTTTCAATTGCTAAATACTATATCGTCTGCAACTCAAGCGCCTATTCCTAGGAAATTAAAATATCAAATATTGTTGTTTTTTAACTATTTCCAGGAGATCTTACAAGTTCACTACTGAGTTGCCGTTGTTTTCATCTTTGCTACCTCTTTTCAAGAAATAAATCGTTACTTTTAAAACTGTTACGGTTTCTTTTACAAGAGAAAACTTGCAACCTAACGGGCAAGTACATACATATAGGATGTAATCCACCATGTGAACAGTCTGGGTGATATATTTGAAAAATCTTCTGAAAAAATGTAAGAAACTTAGGAATTCGAAGCGCATGGTTTGAACTGATTAAGGTCATTTTATTTATAATTGTTGGTTATTAGAAAGATGCCATGTCTTTGCGTAGATTATTTTTAAATATGGGATGTCATTTTTAGTGTATTTGGAGAGTTAAAGCATTCACTCCCTTTTGTTCTTAAAAAGTTTATGTTTTCATATTATTTTATATATATAAATTACTAACATAACTTTCACATGACTTGTAATTCATTTTTGAAGTCAGGGTCTTTCTGGGTAGCAACTGACACCTATGGGATTTTAGTTATGTCTTTACACATGTTTTTGTTGACGTAAAGTCTCGGAGTGATGAATTGGCACTTTGACATTGAAGTTGTAATGATTTTAAAATTGTGCTGTACGCATGGCAAAACATAAATTTGGATTGTAGAGGCTGCCCCCCCAAACTGTACAGTGGATAGGTGTACACCTATCGCAATGGCGTCGTTGTAAAGGTGCCAAGCATCGTTGCACCCATTTGTAGTGAACTGGATCGTGAATTGCACGTTGGTAAATTATGCGACGTATGGTGACAATGGGTTTACTTGAAGAAACGTCAGTGACGTACATTTGTTGACGTTGACCAAGGACTAGACTCCAATCTACCAGTACCTCTACTTAAAGCTTTAGATGCGTTCACAAACTTAACTAATGGTGTTGAAGCATCATGTGAATCAGCATATATACGTGCACAAACAGTTCCAATGTTGTGACATACACACCTCTATGTGAAACGAAACAGTCCTTAAAAATGCATATGCCACAACATCGTCGCCATAGTTACGGGGAAACATATGACTCGGCTATTTCTATCCGTCGTTGCACCATTGGACATGATTTTAATAGTGATGATGTCACTATCCTAGGCTGTGAGGAAGATTCATTTAGAAGGGGTGTCAAAGAAGCTCTCCTCGAACGCATCAAGAGCCCCTCTCTGAATAAACAAGGTGGATTAAGGTTCCATATGTCACAATTATAGGATAGTGTCCTGACCTCGAGGCTGCATTGTCTGGTTAAAACGCCACCTATTGGCCAGAATGATAATAACACCACTAGCCAAGCTGAAGTCCGTGAGAGACGGACGCATTGTTACCAACTCGAGTAAGCAAATTCCAGTATTTGAATCATTTTTTCTGTATTTTGATCTGGTAGAAATTTGAAAATATTGTTATCTGAATAAGCAAAAGAAGAGGCAAGTAATCACCGTAAGATTTGATTTTTTTTCAGCTGTGTTCTAATTCTCATGGAGAAAGACGCAAACATTAATGTAACGGTGTATGACGTTCCATATGAAGATGAAAAGAAGGAGAAGAGTGAGAAGCCAGCCTGGAGGTGGTCTGTTCTCAAGACGATGGACGCGGAATGCAGAAAGAAGACCAGGTCCTTCCCGCTAGTGCAGTCCATTATATACCACGAATGGCAGGGGATCCTCTACATTATGCTTGATAAGCTCAATCAGTTCTGTCTACCTTACACAGAAGTTGTCGAGGTAGGTTTCGGTTTTCGGCCATATTTGCGGAAACCATTTCAATATTGCTGTCGAAGTCTTGTCACATGTCATTATATCGTTTGTCCCCTTTGATTTTGTGATATTCTATGCGGGATATGTTGAAGCAATTGGCTTTGTAAAATATGAACAGAATGACAAATATAATTTTAATAGTAATAGTAATTTCAACAGTAATTTGTAATTGAATTTAAATTCATGTTCAACATTGTTTTTTAGGCAACAATGAACAAAAAGTACTATCTCATTGATCTTTCTAAAGAAGGTGCCTGATTTTGCCCTGTTGTTGTTTGAGCTTCACATTTCATGATGTTTTCCAGGCGGCCATGAGAACGTCCAAGTTCAACCTGGTGTTGACCCTGCTGAAGAAGGTGCCAGATATAGGCTTGTTGACTCAAACCAACAGCAAAGGACAAAACCTGTTCCATATTCTGGCATTATCTGCCTCAGTCAGCATGGCAGCACTTGTCTTAAAGGTTTGTCTTTGTTGTTGGATATGTTAAGTTAACTGTGACAAATTTAAGGATTTAGGTAGGACTGGTAGACAATAATTGACTTGACGTCATTATGTAGGTTTTCAGATCTCAGAAATGAGAAAATGACTAAGGTGGAGTTGAAAGTCAATTATTGTTTTGTAACTGATTACATTAGCTTAGTAACTCGTGGAAAGTCATGTTTAGGCATTCGATCTGTCATTCAGTGTGTCAACTTCCAGTGTTTTAGTCAGAATGTTGTAAAAAGATTTTGGTAAAAACTTCCAGGAGGTACTTGGAATGGACAAAAGAACAATCCATTGTATTTGGGAAGATGCCATGTTTTACAATCATTCAATGGTCATTTTAATGCAAAACATTCTGTAAAGGTCATGTGGTGATATTGTGATTGCAAGGCGTGTTTAAGGACTGTCTAGTGCGTACTTGCTAAAGTCTGCACAAATGATTTGTAGTGAATGTCGCATAACATTTTAGCCTTTGCAAACACACCTTTTGTGTAATATGCGTAATGGGGCGAATTACATTACTTTGTTAGAGGTTTGCATTCACAGAAGGTTTATATGTTACGACTATTAAAATCAAACATGATGTTAGAATCCAGGTGACATAAAGGGCTTAAAAGAATTTTTTAGTTTGGTAACATGCTCAGTGGTAAGGTGGTGACTTACATTCAGGACGTTATGTACATGGAATCATAAAGAGATCTCCATTGATTCACAAAAATGCTCTCAAAACAAATGGAAACAAAAATTTTATCTATGGGCATTATGAAGATATGGAAGGTCAATATGAAGGTATGAAAGGTCAATATTGATGGTCAATATTGATGGTCAGTATTGTTGGTCATTATTGAAAATTCTTGACTGCAAAATAAGAACCGCTGGTAGCATATTTTATTCAATGGTCAAGAATACTAGGTCCTCATCATCAAATTTCAGTCTTCCTAAACCCAGAGACGAAACTGGGAAAAAAATCATTTTCCTACAGCGGGCCCTATTTATGGAACACTCTCCCTACAGATGTTAAATCTACATCTCCTTTAAAACCTTTAAAAGGGAACTGTAGTTAAAATAATGTTGCAGTTAATCGGTTCTAACACACAAATAAAACTCATATTTGCCTGACTTGCGTTCCAAACAACAGCCGATTCGTATTCATGGTTAAAACACTGAATTCTGAAAGCGATCGCTGATTGGCTGATGTGTCAGTGACGTGAATGGCGGGGTATAGGCTGCTTTACACATTCATTGCTTATGTCATATTTTGAACAGTTTACATTGTAATTTATCATTGTATCAATCGTCCTTATTTTTATTGTTTGTCACAGTGCCGTAAAAGGTTCGCTATGCATTTTTGTATGGCACCTGCTTGCTCAAAGTCTTCAAAAAAGGTGTCTTCTAAAGGGATGGTCATTGCATACCATCATCGGGTTACCCAAGCCTTGGCCCAAAGCTATATACTAAATATAGGCCTACAGGTTTTCAAAAGCCGATATGGGTAAAAAATGGACAAATAAAGTATGACTTAATGTCATTAAGACTAATCTCATCCTTGAGTAAACATAGGAACCAGGTTCCTAGAGTAAACTTACTTCTGTATTTACCGGTGTTGGAAAAGTTAGCGATCGTTCATCGCCTGCTGCTTAAATTGTAATGTATTCTCTTGAGTCGGCTTTTTGCGATTACGTCACCTGACCTTTACCAGTTTCTTTTCCCCCTGATTCTTTTATCAAGTGTTTGTCGCTGACGGTACCTAGGTTGCGTACATGTTATAACAAATTATATGAACTTGTTTCATTTTGTTAGAAGTTTTTAGTATTTTTATACCAACAAACCGAATTTTAGAACAACCTTGGTGCTGTGAAGCTGTCATCATGTCCCAAAAGACATCTCAAATTTTTAGGAAATGGCGTGTGCACCGTGATACGAGCGTGCTGTTTTTGAACGGATGACACACTTCTTTGTTAAAAAAGCGGCAAATTATGCTACCAAATGACGTTTATTTGATTGTTTTCCACTTAAACGGCTGCAACGAACAATGCGAGTGTCGGTGTATACCAGATTTTGCATGCGCCCCCGCCGGTCCGTTAGCTTTATATGTTGATGTAGCCTAAGTTTTACGAGGAGGTGACGAGCATAAGTCAACTACATGTATACCCGGGTAGTCAACGGCTGTCTGAAATTTCGGGGTTAAAGAAGCTCAACACACAGTGGTACGATAGTCTTCATACAGCTATAGTCGGTAACTTAACAACCCTTCAAGTTAACAGCGCTGACTGGCTGGCTAGAGTCCATATTGCCCACGGCACAGTCACACCAGTGTAAATTGTTGATACGGGCTGGTTAAACCGGCAAATTTTCGTCCGACGATGACTGAGTATCACTTTGTGTTGCCTCGGCTCAAACAGGTATCCCTGGTGACCCGACATTTCACACTAAAATTTCTTATTCCGACAATATAAAAAACGCTACTTGATTGCACGCTAACACAGGACAGTGACTGCCTCCGCCAAATACGTCACTAGACTAAGCAGGGCTCCAAGCCGGTAATTTTTTTTAGCTTCGTTAGAGAATATAAGCTTAGTTATTTGTGAAATTAATCAACAATTCATGGAAAACTATCCAGAATTTATTTAGAATAAAATACAGTTCCCTTTTAAAGGAATTATAAGAAATAGATTTTACTTCATGTAGATGTGTTCTGTTTAGCAATTTTACATTCAGTATCCCCATATCAGACTATTTTTAGTCATGTGTACATATGTGTATGTAGATGTGTATTCATGTGTATGTTTGTATTTATGTATGTATGTATATATGCATGTATATGTGTGTTCCTAATTTTATGTAGGTATGTATGTTGGTGTATGTGTGTGTAAGAGTGCATGTTTATACATGCATGTATATTTATATGATGTCTTACTTTTATTAATTATTTATTGTCTGTTTTTAATTATTTATATTTATGTTTTAGGTGATTATCTTGTCTTACTTTCTTCATCTTCATATTTTAGTTATTTTGTTTCATGAGTCTTTTCATGTTAATTTCTTATTCTTTGCTTATTATTAAAATATTGTCTTTCATTTTGTATTTCTGTTAGTGTCTTACTGTCTGTTTTTACTGACGGCCCCCATGGAAAGCAGTGTGAACTGATGGGGCTACCCTCATTGTGAATGTTAAATTCATAAATAAATAAATAAATTGTTGATCTTTATGTGTGCTGCCCTCTGAAGTTGGAGGATAAAATAGGACAGACCACTATCGTAGTTGTGCTTTCTATGAAGTATAAAAAGATATTAATGAAATCCTTTTGAAATTGATATTTCACCATAACTTGCATATTATTGACTGATCATTATATTAATCTTCAGACTTCTTTCGCTGATTACTTGCATGTTGTTGACTGATCATTACATGTTTGTTTCTAGGTTGCTGGTCAGCTGGTCAGATACAACGTTCCTGTAGACGCCAGTGACAGCTGTGGCTGCACTCCACTCATCTATGCATGTCTTCATCATAACGCAGCTCTGGTCAACTTTTTATTAGGCGAGTCATAAGATATTTTGACCTCAAGTCTGACACTAGAGATTTAAAAAAATATTTTGTTTTAAATTATAATACATTTTGTATTAAACATTTAATTTGCATGTCCTGCTTCACATTGTCAAGTGACTTTCACCTTGGGAGGTCCCATTTTACGCAGTGGCAAGTGTCTATTATTCTGATCTACAATAATTGTGATAGGTCAAAAAAGTCAAGTCTTGAAATGAGGCAAATTAACACTCTTGTTTTCTATTGTTATACATACTGGAGCTCATAGAGGATATGTTTGTCTAATGCACAGCTCCGTTGATTTCTTCAATATTTTATCTTACTTTAAAGTTAGTCACTTTTGACCTGGTGATGCAACTCTCATTATAATTCTAACTACACAAAGGTTAATTAATATGTGTTCTTAATGTAACTGTTCCATGCTCATTCTGGCATTATCATAATGCTTTTATCTCTTGTAGAGCGTGTCAGTATCAAGACCCTTAATGAGAAAGACAAATACGGAAGAAATGCCCTGGCTGCTGTATTCTGGCATTTGGATCCAACATGTTATAAAGAGTGAGATTTGTTAACATTAGAAACTCCAAGAATTTGCCTTGCTTACAATATTTAGTGTAAATAGGTTGTAAACCTAAGTCTGGTTAACATAATCAGGCAGTGCAAATGATAACATGGTCTCGCCTCTCTAGTCTGATTAACATAATCGGGCTGTGCAAATGATAACATGGTCTCGCCTCTAAATTCCACTACAATGCCTTTCCTCCAGGATTTTGTTCTATCTTGTTTTACAATGTTACTTCAATTCGTATCTTCCAGGATTGTGTTCTATGTTGTTTAACAATGTTACTGTCTGGATTATTTAAAGAAGTGCTTGTTTTCCATTAATAAAAGTAACGCCCAATTTGCCTCATTTTCCAAAACAATTTGTGCTCGTTTTGTGTTAGGGCTGTTCCAGCAAAATCTGTATGGGAGGGGGGGAAGGCACTTTTATTTCGTACCCACCGCCCATAATTTTCATTTATTTCTCCAACCCATGACCCATAATTTTTTAATTATTTTTAATAGGTTAAAATATAAAATCCAACATTTGCAAACAAATTGCCTCCAGGAGGACCTGTTAAGAACTTAGATGATTGACAGACAAGAACTAGTTGTCTTGTCCNTGTGTGTTCATCTGGTGTTAGGAGCTGCAGTGCCCTCTATTGGTAAGAGTAACCAACACTAACAATTTGTATTGAAAGTTCCTTTAAAAATCATCTTGCTTATGTTTTAACCTAACTAAAGTGGTTGTAATTTATTTTGGTTTGTACAAGGTTGTTTCCCAATGTGTAATTTATAAATAAATGTTTAGACCATTTGAGTGGTATAATTAATTTGTCTTTATTCTTTTTTGTTTCCACCCAGTGCCTTGAGCATAGCTGAGTCTCTAGTGAAGGAGGGTCTGACCCTTAACCTGTTGTGTGACTACCCTGACCTCGACCCCGCCCACTTCGACCAACCTCCTGATGGCGCCACGGTATTACCTCGTCTATCCCGCTATCACAGGACTTACGACACATCAACCTCGCCACTAATCAAACTCTTGCATCAGAGAGATGGAGAGATGACTCGATATTTAGCCTCCATGTTGTCAATTGGAGCGAGCGCAGATTTCGCTGATGAATCAGGCATGACTCCATTGATGTACGCTATCAAGTTGGTAAGTAAACCAGATAGTGGGAGAGGAAGCCGTGAGTGTTGCTAATGCACAGTGGTTATCTATTGTGTACTAATTGGCTGTACAAGCAGAATGAGTATCATCTGGTTTGGTATGTTTTAAATTGTATCTGATTAGCTGTACTGTCACAAAGTATCTGATCACTGATTAGCTGTACCGTCACAAAGTATCTGATCTCACTGATTGCGTTTTCCCATCATCTTGCTCAAGTATATCCTCTGTTGAATCTCCACATTAGCCATTTTTTCATTGGCCAGCTCCTTCGAATAATATCATTTATGAATATCTTGTTTCCAGTAAGTAATTAAGAATACCCTTCTAGTGGTCAAATAATTTTACTGTGGACATGCTGCAGTTGGATGAAGCTCTCTGACTGGTTTAGGTTAATATTGACAATGTGTTTGAGGTCAAATACTGTTAGTGGGACACCAAGCATCTGAAAAAAAAACAGGTCAAAGTATTTACTAGGCAGGTAATTTGTACTTTAAAAGTTATATGATTTCATTGATTGATTTGTAGTCGTAGCCCCAGTCATTTTGCTGTAATTTGTAGGCACAGCCTCTGTTAATGATTTCACTGGCTTTGTAGTCACAGCTTCTGGGATTTGATTGGTTTGTAGTTACAGCCTCTGTTTATCATTTCAAAGGTTTGTAGTCACAGCCTCTCTTTATGATTTGATTGGTTTAGAGTTACAGCCTCTGAAATTTGATTGGTTTGTAGTTACAGCCTCTGTTTTATGATTTGATTGGCTTGTAGTCACAGCCTCTGAAATTTGATTGGTTTGTAGCCGGAGCCCCCCTTTATGATTTGATTGGCTTGTATTCCCAGCTTCTGGGATTTGATTGATTTGTAGTCACAGCCCTGGGATTTAATTGGTTTGTAATCACAGCCACTGTGATTTGATTGGTTTGTATTCATAGCCCCTGGGATTTGATTGGTTTGTTATCAAAGCCTATGTGATTTGATTGGTTTATATTCAAAATCTCTATGTTTTCACTTGTTTGCAATCATTGCCTCTGTGGTCCCACTCCTTGTTCAGTGGTGATAGTCCTTTCTTGACTTTCCAGAATAATGTGCATGCTGTGAAGTTGCTCCTCAATCATTTTTATCGACCTCCAACTGATGAAGAGCTACGCAAACAACAGCAAATGGAAGAAGCCAAGCAAGCCAACAACAAATCAAAGAAGATGATACAACTGGGTCAGATTGTTGAGGCGGCTGCAGCGAGTGATGATGAGAGCGAGAGTGATGACGAAGATAATATGGACGTGGATGATGAGGGAGAGGAGGAGGACGAAGTGGATGGTGATCAGGTCAAGGTTGACCGACACCTGATGGAGGTCACGCCATCTGGTGAGTGAGTGGTTGTTTTAGGATAATGGACACAGGGTAGACTACAATAAAGGTTGACTGATACTTACAGGTCACACCATTTGTAAGGCATGATGGTAATTCTAGTTGGCCATATTTAATTACTTTATTATAACTAAAAGGTGAATGAAAAAAGCATAAGTGGTTCTGGTCTGTGGTTTCCTTGAAAATTGATTCAGTTATGGGGTAATTTTTATGCTCCCACATTTAAATATGCCGTCATCTCCGTCCGTCGTCAGTCCATCGCAGGCCTTCATCTAGCGTACGTCCTGGGCGTCCAAATGGACGCCCTAGCTCAAATTTGGACGCCCTGGCAAGGACGCCCAGAACAGCCTCAGGACGCCCAGTGCGGACGGAACACCGCCGGTTTGGACGCCCACGTACGGCAAGAGTAGATNTCCATGAAATTTTGCACATGTGTTTCTTTCATGGATAAGACGCCATGAGCAAACTTTCTGATGGATGCGCCCATCAATGTGCCCCCCTAGTGGCAATTTTTGTTTTTTACGCTTACCTCTATATCTTCAAAGATCCTCAATGTATTTTCATAAAATTTGGCGTATAGGCATCTATTAGTGAGATTTTGGATGGATTCAATGAAGTTTGCAACACCTAGCGGCCATTTTTGCCTTTTTTGAGTGTGTTTTTAACATCCACCACTCTATCAACCGAACCGCTCTAAGGATGATTGTGAAAATTAGCGTGTATGTTCTTACTATGAAGAGGATGGCTGACGATGATTTTCCGACGACTTCGACAATTGTGGCACCTCCTAGTGGCAGTTTTGTTTTTTTGCGCCCATGGTTGTATCTCCTAAAACGTTTGCAGGATCTTTATTAAATTTAGCATGTTTATATGATGTTGACAGTGGATGACGATAACTTCTGTATGCATCTGACTGCCGGTGTGCCCCCTAGTGGCAATTTCAATTTTTTACGTTTACCTCTGTATACTCAAAGGTCCGCAACGTATTGTCATAAAATTTGGCGTATAGGCATCTATTAGTCAGATGACACTATCATCCCGTTTACGGATGGATTTGATGTAGTTTGCACCACCTAGTTGCCATTTTTATTGTTTTTTAGTCTGTTTTTAGCGTCCACTCCTCTATCGACCAAACGTCTCAAGCATGGTTGTGAAAATTGGCATAATGTGTTCTTACTACGAAGAGGACGGCCGACGATAATTTTCCTATGGCTTCGTCTACTGTGGCGCCTCCTAGAGGCTGTATCTCCTAAACAGTTTGCAGCATCTTTGCTAAATTTAGCAAATGTTTGCAACAAATAACAACAACTTTCGAACGGATCTGACTGCCAGTGTGCCCCTTAGTGGCAATTTTAGTTTTTTTAGGTTTACCTCTGTATCTTCAAAGTTCCTCAACAGATTTTCATAAAATTTTGAATATAGGCATCTATTGGTGGGATGATGCTATCTTTCCGTTTTCGGATGGAATCGAGGTACTTTGCGCCACCTAGTGGCCATTTTCCTGTTTTCGAGTTTGTTTTTTTTGGCATCCACCCATCGATCAACCAAACAATTCTAAGGATGATTTTGAAAATTTGCGTGTATGTTCTCATTGTGAAGAGGACGGTTGACTATAATGAATTCGACTACTGTGGCACCTCCTAGTTGTAGTTTTGTTTTGTTTTGCGCCCATAGCTGCATCTCCTTAACACACTGCATGATCTTTATTAAATTTAGTAATTGTATTTTTATGAAGCTAACAACAGACAACGTCTTTCATTCCGATCCAATGAACGCTGTGCCCCATAGTGTCAATTTCATTTTTTCTGTTTTCCATCATTTCTCTGTAGTTCCTTGACTGATATTTTTATGAAATGTGGTAAATAGCTTTCTATTAAGGGCTGTTCCAGCAAAATCTGTGTGGGAGGGGGGGGAAGGCAACTGAAATAAAAATTTATGGGTGGTTGCGTTTGATTTAAATTCAAAATGGCTGGTGGTCGTACTTCAAAAAAATAAAAATTTACAGGTCGTTGTTGTTTCATTGGGCCATAAATGTTTGATGGTGGGTAATTTTAGTAAATTTTATAAAAATCCGCACAGAATCAAAACCTGAAACAAAAATGCAACTTGCAAAAAGCTCCGACTTTTTCACTCCCTCCGATCTCCTCATCGGCATGCCCATAACACCATTTAACTACAGGTGCTCGAATTTCTCGATGGCTAATAACCATATATAAGAAACATGTGTTTTCTTAGTAATGAATGACGTTAGAGGTGATGGAGGAACAGATAAACTCAAGCGTCTGTGCAGTCAACCACAAGAATAAAAAAAAATTACGGGTGGTTGCATTTCAAACTTATAAAAAATTACGGGTGGTAGGCTGAAGAAATAAATGAAAAATATGGGTGGTGGGTGCGAAAAATAGGTGCCTTCCCCCCTCCCATACAGATTTTACTGGAACAGCCCTAAAGAAGCGATGACATTTTCCTGTTTTCAGATGGATTTGAAGTTTTTGCGCCATCTAGTGGCTATTTTTATGAAACAAATAAACAAACCTAGAAGCACACCATTAGCGGTGCATTCGTGGCCGCATTTCAACGCTCCGCATTGTTTTTGTTATATTTTTAAAAAAAATTCTGCTTAATACTACCTGAAATAGTTACAGATCCTTCTTTTTTGCTGTCATCCTCACCAGATGGCAGCTGAGACAGGTTTCAAATTGAGTCGAGGGTAAACCAGAACCAGTTCATTTTCATCACCTTTATGGAACTTCATATTACCTTGCTCGAGTGTACAACATGTTCACTGTAGGGTGGTAGTTGGTAGAGGCTTCCTGATACCATATGCTTCTGACAAGTAACTGACTATCAAAAAAATTAGTGAATTTTCTATTGCATTTTATCCGCCCACATATTTATATATGGACACGTTATGCCGTGATCTCCGTCCAGCATCCGCTGCTGTGTCTCCAAAACTCTTTGGCATATGTTCATGAAATTTTGCATGTGTTCTTCTCATGGATGGGAGGGTATGAGCGAACTTTCAGACAGATCTGACTACTGGTGGGCCCCATATCTTACCTCCATATCTTCAAAGTTCCTCAACATATTTCATGACATTTGGCATATAGGCATCTATTAGTGAGATGACGCTATCCTCTCATTTTCAAATGGATTCGACGTAGTTTTTGCCACCTAGTGGCCATTTTTACACTTTTCGAGCCTGTTTTTTGGCATCCACCCCTCTATCAACCAAACCACTCTAATTATGATTGTGAAAATTTATTTGGAATGTAATATTCTTATTGTGAAGAGGACAGTTGACGATGATTTTTGATGATTTCGAATTCTGTGGCGCCTCCTAGTGGCATTTTTTTGCGCCCATTGCTGAATCTCCTAAACCCACTGTAGGATCTTTATTAAATTTTGCAAGCATGTTTATATGAAGTTGGCAACAGATAACGGCAACTTTCAGACGGATCCGACGAACATTGTACACCTAGCAGTTATTTCATTTTTTCTGTTTTCCTCTGTTTCTCTGAAATTCCTTGACCGGTTGTTATGAAATTTGGCAAATAGCTTTCTATTAAAGAAATGATGACATTTTTCTGTTTTCGGCTGAATTCGACTTATTGTGTGCCATCTAATGGCCATTTTTACGGTTTTCTAGACAAAGTCTGTTTTTTTGGCATCCGCCTGCTATCAAGCAAACCACTCTAAGTATGATTTTGAAAATTGGCATATATGTTCTTAGTCTAAAGAGGATGGTTGATGATGATTTTCTGACAACTTCAACTACTGTGGCACTTCCTCTGAAGTTCCTTGGCAAATTTTAATGTAATTTGGTAAATGGCTTTGTAATGTAGAAACAATGACGTTGTACCTTTTTTTGGATGGATTCTATGTATTTTGAGCCGTCTTGTGGCCATTTTTATAACAATTAAACACCCCTAGAAGTACATTGTTTGCGGTGCATTCGAGGGCGTATTTCAACACTCCGCGTTGCTTTTGTTCGCACTCTCATAGTGGAGTCTGGAAGAAATGTACTAGATAACTTGTGAGAATGCCAATACGTGTGAACTGTATACTAACATCATACACATGTCATATGTGTCCTCTTAGTGTGCTGTTGTCCTTCTACTTCACTCAATAACCAATGTGGTGGTGTGATCCAATCTAATTTGCATTGTGATTAAACACTACGTAATACATCTAGCACCAACCCTAGGTGGAGTGCATTGTCTCTCAGTACAGTATAGTTTCCTTGAATTCAAACAAAGCATAATGGCCAAAATTTTCATGTGTTCATTTTTCAATTAAATGCTCATTGTGAAGAATGTTCAAATTTTCACTGTGTTTCTTTTGATGACACCCATACTTTATAAAGTTTTTATATAATCAAGTAATACAGCTTTCTTATTTACTCTTGTTGAAATTTGTGATATAATGAAATGTTACTGTTCTGCCATCATATTGTGTTTTAAGAAACTCTACTTTACTTCATCCCAGCTCCTTCTATACCCAGGTGACATTGACATGAACTACGACAGTTTCACCAAGACCAGCAATGTCCAGCTGATGACCAAGGACAAAGATGGCCACACAGCACTGCATCATCTGGTCTCCCCACTGCATTATGGTAGCTATGATAACCTGGAGATACTCAAGGTGCTTGTCGACTCTGGTATGCCATTGATGGACACAGATGGAGCAGGACTCAATGCCTTGGACTACGCTCTTATCAGAGGGGTACCAAAACTGTCACGAGGTCTACAAAAGTGTCTAGGACGAGAGACAGACACCTGGGTGCGAAATATTTGCTGCTATTTTACCATGGCATTTGACAACACTTCAATTCTAATTTTTCAGTTATTTTACGAAACGGATGGATGCGATGTATTTTGTAATATCTTGTGGCCATTTTTATGTTACAAATAAGCAACCCTATAAGTACATGGTTTACGGTGCATTCGTGGGCGCATTGTAACGCTCCGCGTTGCTCTTGTTATGCGTTTTATGCTTTTTATGCTAATTTGCTACAAGGAAGCAAATTTTTACCAGGTGTTGTTTTTATAACAGCTGTGCCACATATTTTAAAAACTTTTTTAATGTTTGTTTTTGCTGAGAAATTTGATATTAAAATCCACCTGTTCAATATATTGTGTGCTAAATTGGTCATGAAATACAGATAGAAATTATTCACTAGTTGACAGCATTTTGCTCCAGTTTCTAACTTGTGTTTCTAATCCAAGGATGTTATCTGGTCTTGAGAGTCATGTTTGGAAGATGCTCCATGCTAATTTTTTTACCAAATGTTTGTTATTCTGCTTTAGTTTTCTTATTGTTTGCAGCAAGGTCTGACTCCTAATTAGACTTCTGTACACCTGTTTGACTCCTAATTAGACTTCTGCACACCTGTTTGACTCCTAATTAGACTTCTGCACAACTGTTTAATTCAGTTTAGGCATATGATTTCAGAGTATGTCTATGTGCTTGGGCATTTTTATAATCTTGTTAAAAATAGACTGATAATTCGGTTTTGAGGCAGAATGCAGTCCAAATAATTAGAATTTCATTCCATGACTAATTTGTCCATATGATTTCAAAGCTGATCAATATTTTAGGACCCGCCCACATTACAGACACCAGAGGTCTCTGATGGCATCACCAACCTTGGCCCTAAACCAGACTATCAGGCAGATGCTAACTCTCTGTTGAAAGAGATCAGAAAAGATGAAGCAGACATCATTGAATACACACCAAGCGTTGATTCTTTGGCTGAGAATATAGCTAAAAATGCTGGGTAGGGCCAAAACAGCTTAGTTTTAATTTGCTGAATCTGAGTTTGGTGAATATGATGGTTAAAACACAAGTTTTATTTCATATTAAGAAATGAGCCAAGATCTTTGTTAGAGGTACTTGCATTCACTAACTGCAATGGCAGAAAAATTGGATCTGTATAACCGATTTTTAAAACTGGAGATTCTAAGTGAAATGTGTCAGTGAAGTGTGATGTTTTCCGTCTGTTTCCAGAGAGATCGTCTGGGACACAATGCAGACCGTAGCTTATGATGTTCTCTTGACCAAGGTGGATGTGAAACATGGTTTCTACGGCACCTATAACTTCTACAAGATGCAGGTTGGATGTACAGTTATCTTCCCTAATTTTATGAGGTCTAACAGCACCTGACCCTGCACAATGAATTGTGGGATAGGCAGCACTTGGGTTGCACTAAACTTGTAGATATTTTTATTACACCTCTTGATGTGGCTTTGAAATGATCACATTGCCCAACTCTGAAAGTTTCATGTGGTAAGAGACAGGTGCCAAAGGTCAACTTGGTCCTGCTTTAACAGACCACAGACTGAGTCAGAGACGTATGTTTTTATTAATAAGTCTATTCTGTGCTTCATCCGTCTTTGACCATCCACACAGGAATTGCAGTAATGAGCATTCATTTGCTACAAACAAATCTACAAGGCTTGGAATTGTCCGCGGAAACACGGATTTCCGCTTTTTTCTTTTATTCGATCCTCGTACTTTTGTTATATTTCCACGAAAACAACAACGGATTTAAAACTTGACATGTTTCGGTGTCATTTATTAAACACCATCCTCAGAAGTCATAATACAGTGGCCACCTAGCTAGGCCCAGCAACAAGTAATGAAGCACAGATACAGTCAGTTACAGGGAGTGACAATGAACTACACCAACAATGACAGTCTGTGGTGTGTCAGTTGCCTATTGAGATTGGGCTTGCACCAACTGATATGTAAAGCCTCACGAATTTTAAGCTCCTTTGTTGTTACTGCCTGGTCTATTATTGCAAAGTCATTGAAAGAGCACTGCTGATAACAATGTTATATTTCCGCGGAAAAAATCAGATTTGCCATTAAATTGTCGCGGTAAATTGGTTTCTTACCGCGGCGTTGCTGATGACTCGAATAGCGGAAACTGCTCTTTATGTTTTGGAGGAACGGAAATTGTAATTGCGGATTACAAGTGCTCAAATTTGCCGATGACTCGTAACCATATAGGCTATAAGAAACATGTTTTCTTAGTAGTGAGTGACGTCAGTGGCAATCGAGGAACAGATAAATTCAAGTGCCTGTGCTTGGGATAGCGAGGTTCATCAATGGCGTCTGCATTTGGTATAAAATCGCGGTGACAAATAGTGCAATTCTGCGTGGAGCATGGAGTAGACTGTATATTTCATGGAAAAAGTGGATAAAAGAAATGGTAAATGTCTTCACAAACCAAGGTTTGTGCTCTGTAAACTTTGAGAGAGGAACAATTACCGAGTTCGTGGCCAAGTCAGCTTGGACTAAGTTGGAGTCGGAGGATGGACTGAAAACAATGAAACACTAGAAATAACAACGCTTCCTGAAAGTAAATTCAACCGTAACTAGTTATTCATTGGATTGGAATCATGGGATGTGAGTGATGTATGAAATTCTTTTGTTTGATCCCGCATGCACGCCCGTTGCCGTTGGCTGCTAGTGCTAAGCCTGACCGCCTGAGTGCGATTTTCTACGTGCCGCCGAAACGAGATACAAAGTGCTATTTTCGTTACTGCAAATGTGTAAATTTCTTTTGATGGAATTCAATTTATTTTGACATTTTTCGTGTTCTATTTTGTGACTCGAGTTTTGCAGTTTGAGAGAAGTCATCATGTGACAGATTCTGAATGATCTGATTGGTGTAAGCCATTGTTTACAAATTCTACCAACCTATTTTCAGTGTCCTGGTAGTTATTTCTTGTCCCATAGTTTCTTCTGCACCAGCGTGGCGTATGAACAATTAACTCCTGTATTTACTGTTTAAAACTGAAAAGTTTGCCCAACTTAGGATTGTGATTGATGCATTCTATTGTTTAAAGTACATTATTTTTGACTTTCATTTTTCCATGCTAACAGTTGGGGTATGAGACACAGGTTTTTGTCTTGACTTTTTTCCATTTGCGTTGGAATTACATTGTTTGTTGGAATTAAATGTGTGTGTATTTCAGGCTTTCTAGTTAATCTATGGATCAATTTTCAATTTTTTTGTAATTTTGTATCATAATTATAAGAATTGAAAATAATTTTATAGGTCTCCGTGCAGCAAATCAAGAATAAGCTCCTACCACTCACATTGCAAATTTTTCATCATTATCTTTATTATTTTAATTTTAAAAAATATCTTTTGTTGCATCTAATTGCCTTCATTGTTGTTTGCTGAAATAGATGTCAGGTACTGCTCAAGATGAGTGCATTTCGCCAATACGACACAGTAACAGGGCATCTTGTGATACTAATGTTTAGTTTCGATCTGTTGAGGTATGGTGTAGATTGAAATGTGTATTTAGGGCCGTAAACTTTTCCTCTTTTTTATCATGGGTCATTCCAAGCCCTGAATCTAGAGACCTGTGGTTCGATTCCCAGTTGGGGTTCCTGATTTTTCTGTGTTTATTTGATTCACTATTGGCCAACATCAACGTCCATATTTACTATAGAAATAAATGTTTTGAGTAAAGATGAGTTTGTTTCTGCTTGCATTACGTATCAAACTTTTCTATTTGTTTCGATGTCCTTGAAAACTTTACAAAACCACGTTTCAGCAACTGACATTTTTGCATGGGTAATGTTTCTTTGTGCTTTACATGAACTTTGACCAATCTATTCTGATGAAGATCACTCAAGTTTATTTAATTTTGTTGTGCTGATTTTTCTATAATAATTTCCACACGCATGCAAGCTCACTCATATGTGATTATATAAAATGTGTAACGTATGAAAATTATATTTAACATTATCAGACCTACTGTTACCAATTGCTGTTCCTATTGGTAGATAATCTGGCTGAAAGGCAAAGACTTATACTTCCTGTTCACTCGTTGGGGCCGTATCGGAGATGACGGTCAGTACCAGTGTACACCATTTCCTAAGAGAGAAGAAACTGTCAAGGAGTTTGAGAAGGTTTTCAAACAGAAAACATCTAATGACTGGGCCAACTACAAAACGTAAGAATTATGTGCTGGGGCAAGGATAGCACAGCAGTTGGGAGCTGTACACAGTTATCACCATGCTTACGAGTGTACAAAATATATGCTTGAGGTGATGTGCACTGTTATCGCCATGCTTACGAGTGTACAAAATATATGCTTGAGGATCTGTACACTATTATCACTATGCTTACGAGTGTACAATATATATGCTTGATGTGATGTGCACTTATTGATAACGCTGTGTATTTAGCCCAGTATCTAGACACAATCACTTGCATTAAGGCTGTTCCAGCAAAATGTGTATTGAGAGGGGGGGCGGCAGTTGAAATGAAAATTTATGGATGGTTGCCTTTTGAAGGGAATTATGACTGGTCCTTCTTGAAAGAAGTAAATCACTAAAAGTGGGTGGTGTTTTTTGTCTCGCAAATGTTAACAAGTAGGTATTTTCAGCCAAACACCAACCTCAATATCCTCTGAAAGACTTCAAAAATCACCAAAAATGCACTTTGCAGATAACCGAAAATATCCAAAAACAACAAGACAAGCCCATGTTGCTGGTGTATAGTGTGCAGTATATATACCACGCCATTACTCAAGTCATTTATACGCCATTACTCAAGTCATGTATAGTGTGCAGCATATATACTACGCCATTACTCAAGTCGTGTATAGTGTGCAGTATATATTACGCCATTACTCAAGTCGTGTCTAGTGTGCAGTATATATACTACGCCATTACTCAAGTCATGTATAGTGTGCAGTATATATACTATTCCATTACTCAAGTCATGGGCAATGTGACTCCAGACATGTTTTACAGCCATTAATTACAATGGAAATTATTGCAACACTAAACTGGTTTTCACCCATCTAAGAAAATCTGATGAGTTTTTTAATAAAACGTATGAGGAGTCAGATTGACAAGTTCCAATATTCACTTGGCGTAGCAGCCTAAAAGCATTCGTGTAACACTTAGAGATTTATAGATTCATGTAATTGAAAAAAATCTTTTTGATACAGACACCTGGTGGCTGCCTAAAGCATTGCTCACAGGTGTCTTTGAAAAGCAAGTTTCTGGTAACTAACATGAGTTGCGATATCACATGGAAGTTTTCTGCAACCACAAAAAGTTTTGTGGTCGCATATAGTCGTCATCCCATCCATACGTTCGTCTGTCAGTCCATGTGTCCATTGCACTCTCCGTCTATCGTTATCATTTTTTGTCCGTCAATTATCTCAAGAACCGCTTGGCGGATCATGACGAAATTTGGTGTTCCGGTAATTGGTAAGGATGTGCCAGCTCCAGTCGATTTGGCTACCATGGTACCTCATGTTGGCCATTTTAGTTTTCATCAAGCCATTCCTTGTGCATCAACAATCTCAAAAGCTGTGTGACGAATCACAATGAAATTCGATACACAGGTATATGGCAAGAATGCACCAACACCAGTTGATTTTTAAACAGATTCAACTGCTGTGGCACCCCCTGTTAGTTTTTGACTGCTCATTTCATGTACGTCGATTTTCTAGAAACTTCTTAACAAATCATGATGACATTTGACACAGAGATAGGTGGCGGAGATGCCCGCTTGCACCAGTCAATTTTCAGACAGATTTGGCTACCATCACTCTCCCTGTTGGCCCTAGTTTTTGAAAAGACAGGTTGTTTATCTCAAAAACTGCTAGGCACAACTGAATGAAATTTGGCACAAAGATATATGGCACGGATGGGTGTGCTGACAGCAATCTGTTTCTGTTTCTGTTTCTGTGGTGACGTCAGAGGGTAGGCACCGGGATAGTCTCTGGCCCTCCTCCTTCCAGTATCGCACGCAATGTAAATTTGGAGATGCAACCAAGTTCGTGCTGGTTACACACTCTTCGATCTTTTCCCCTGATACGAGTTTTTGCTGCATCTCCGTATTGCCATCCTCCCTCTATGAGGCGCTTTGTTGCCCATCTCTCCTGCTGTTGTACAATCTCGGCATCTGTAAGCGATTCACGCACTCTGGAGATTACATCTGCTGGTGTGAGGAGCAGGTCGGCAGTCGGTTCTGCGATGCCTGCAAGCTCATCCGCCTTGACGTTGAATGAGATGCCACGGTGTCCTGGTATATAAACACTGGTGAAGAGACCATTAATAGAGCTGAACAGAGGGATCTGAGAATCTTTCACATGACCAGTTTTTAGCCTGCTAATGAGGCTGAGGGAGTTTGTAAGTAGAAATGATCTGTCTGCAGGTGTTGTGTTCTGTGAGAGCCAGACTAGGGCGTCTTCATATGCTTCACATTCAGCTTTAAAAGACGAGGATTTTCCTACCCTTGCTGTTGACCATTCAAAGAGGCGTTGACCCTCGCGAGTCCAAGCAACTGCTGCCCAAGCCGTAGTGTCATCTCATTGTGAGCCGTCCGTTGCAGTAATGTTTGTGGGAGATTGTTCTTCAAGGCATTCCGATACAGTTGCTTGGTTGATACAGTCAGCTCTTTCCCGCCAATGACGGCCTCCAATCTCCATGGCGTTGATGACAAAGTTTGTGGCTTTGGACCACTCTATGCTGTTGATGTTCTCCACTGGACATACCTCTTCGACAAGCTCCCAAGCTCCGATAACCCATGATTGAATAGTTTTCAGCCTCTGTGCTGTGTGCTCATCACTATGCTCTCTTAAGTCCAGGTACAGAGGATGTGAGTTGGTTGTAGCTGCCTTTAGAAATGCTTGGGCTGCTGGTGTCTTCTGTTTAGTATGGATGCTATTGATACCTAACCAGTATTGGAGACTGTCTACCGGAGTGGGTCTAGCTGCACTGGTTACTATCCTCATGGCCTGGTTTTGAATCCTCTGTAGTTTGGTCATTGACTGTTGGGAGGCTCATAGGCACAGGTGGAGCCCATACTCAGTTCTTGCGCCGACAGTTGCATTCATGAGCTGCACCAGGCTCTTTTGTTGGATCTGATTCCTTGCCTGGGGAGGATGCTGATGTGGTGTCTGCTAGACCGTTGTTTGCTAACAAAACTCTGAAGACGGATAATATCTAAAGAGAATAAAACCTAGCATGTACTTTACCATGTATAGTTCGAGCATAATATAAAAATATGGGTGATTGCATTTTATATTTCATCCTAATTAAAAATCATGGGTCGTGGATTGGAGAAATATTTTGGAGAACATTGCATGACTCATAGTTTGATGTTACAAAGTTTTCCAAATTTGCACATTTTTGGGGTCCTTCATAACCTTAAGTTGCAGGAATGTTTTTGAGATCTCATCCTGAGGATTTACATCAAATAAAATTTGAACATGGTGGATACCATTGTTTTACTACCTTTCTTTTTTACTAAAAAGACATGGTCATGTGATTCATTTAATGACAGATTGGTAAAAATTCAAAAATCAAATTTTTCAGGCTTTCTGCTTTCAGAAAATACATGCTTTTAATGAGTTAAACTTTGTAGTTTTGTATATATTTGGCGAGTAAATACACAGACATGTCAATAATGTCTTACATAGCTTTAAGGAACGGAGAGGACAAGGCTTGGTATGTTTAAGGGATGGAGAGGACAAGGCTTGGTATGTTTAAGGGATGGAGAGGACAAGGCTTGGTATGTTTAAGGGATGGAGAGGACAAGGCTTGGTATGTTTAAGGGACGGAGAGGACAAGGCTTGGTATGTTTAAGGGATGGAGAGGACAAGGCTTGGTATGTTTAAGGGATGGAGAGGACAAGGCTTGGTATGTTTAAGGGACGGAGAGGACAAGGCTTGGTATGTTTAAGGGATGGAGAGGACAAGGCTTGGTATGTTTAAGGGATGGAGAGGACAAGGCTTGGTATGTTTAAGGGACGGAGAGGACAAGGCTTGGTATGTTTAAGGGATGGAGAGGACAAGGCTTGGTATGTTTAAGGGATGGAGAGGACAAGGCTTGGTATGTTTAAGGGACGGAGAGGACAAGGCTTGGTATGTTTAAGACGTCATAAAATGGCTGCATTTGGGGATGGTCTGTAACGTGACTTTCTGTTATGTTGAACAGAGAAGAAATGTTGATTTTAAAACTGCAGATTTTTTTAAAAAGTAGTTACCTTGCGTTCTTTGTCCAAGTTCGAATACTGATGGTTTGTTGACTGTTTTTGCAACCTATGGGCAATTTTTTATTTGGTAGGTTGTGAGACTGGCAGTAAAAGTTCAGCCAGCAGGTCATCTTGAGAGAAGGTCACAATATTGCTGTATCAAGCCCAAATAAGTTGTAGTGTTGGAGTTCACATTTCACCGTTTTCTTTATCAACATACAATTTGACATAGCTGAATCATCATTTCTTCTTTTCTGCACTTTTTGCCATACAATAATTTCATGTTTCAAACAGCATATGAATGTGTGGTTACATCTATCACAGAGTTCTGGATCCAGTTGTGTGCATACGACCAGCAATTTTGAGTTGTCATTGACTGAAAATCAATGGGGTCATAGTGCGATATTTATGAACGAGCTCTTCACGTGAGTTTTCAGTGCTTTCTACTCTGATTTGTTTCAGGTTTGAACACCAGCCAGGCAAGTACAGACTAGTTCACCAGGAGCAGAAGGCCTTCAGAACGAATGCCACCGACTTACCACTTACGTTTGATTCAGACGTACCATCTCAGCTGCCAGATGCCCTTCAGGGCTTCATGAAGGATTTGGTGAGTGATGAAAATGCCTGGCTACAGTCATGGCATTTAGTTTGATATATGTCTGAAGCGGATTCTTCTGACCAGTGATACAGTTTGTTAAAGCTAATGTTACGTGGGTTTTCATTAAAAGTGTGAAGTTGTGCGGGATTCTTGTTTACAACTTAAATATGAAAATCCTGAAGTAGACATAGGCTAGATAACCTCTTAGCAAATAGGGCTCAAAATTTCTGTTGCCCAGCTAGCAATTGATTTTTGCCATGAAAAGGAATATATCACCTGTGATTGATATGGAGCAGATCACCTGTGATTGATGTGGAGCAGATTACCTGTGGTTGATATGAAGCAGATCACCTGTGGTTGATATGAAGCAGATCACCTGTGGTTGATATGAAGCAGATCATTTGTGGTTGATATGAAGCAGATCACCTGTGGTTGATATGGAGCAGATTACCTGTGGTTGATATGGAGCAGATCATTTGTGGTTGATATGAAGCAGATCACATGTGGTTGATATGAAGCAGATCACATGTAGTTGATATGAAGCAGATCATTTGTGGTTGATATGGAGCAGATCACCTGTGGTTGATATGGAGCAGATCACCTGTGGTTGATATGAAGCAGATCACCTGTGGTTGATATGGAGCAGATTGAGTTGAGAAGAGTTGGTAAACCCTGTCAATAGGTTTTTGATTTCTTTTTCCTTGTCAACATCATGAATGATCTGTTTATCGAAATCGTTGTTCTGTCATGGAATCTAACATTATGGGCAGACAATGTTGGGCTTATCTCCTCATAAGCTAATTTAGTCAAATGCTGAATCAGTCATTGTGGCCTCGCTATACATAACTAAAGATGACCTTTCACATAACTATTTTCAGTGGCATTGATAGGAAATTGCCAGCAAGGATCTTTGTCTCAGACATGTATGTTGTGGTCAGCGGATCTCTAAGGCTATCTGCTTAACAAATGCGCATGCTAACCTTGGGACAAGGGTGTGTGCTTTATTATGAAAGTTGTGTGACACTTTTTCTATGTTTGAGTATCCTAGTGTGTGATTTGCATCTGAGATAGCATGCTGTGAATAGATGATCTACATTTTTATGCGCTCACATATTTATATGTAGGTGCATATTGCCATCATCTGTCGGGGTGTGTGGCATCTACGGCTGTATCTCTTAAACCTCTTGCAGGATTTTATTGAAATTTGGCAGGTGTGTTCATATGGGGTTTACGACATAGGCCGACAAGTTTCGGATCAACCCAAATACGGTTGTGCCGCCTAGTGGCAATTTTAGTTTTTTACGTTTGCCTATCTTCAAAAGTCCTCAACCGATTTTCCTAAAATTTGGCACATAGGCATCTATTAATGAGGTGACGCTATCCTCCCGTTTTTTGGATGGATTCGAGGCATTTTGCACCATCTAGTGGCCATTTTTACTATTTTCGAGTCTATTTTGGCATCCGCCCCTCTATCAACCCAACCACTCTAAGGATAATTGTGAAAATTGGCACGTATGTTCTTACTATGAAGAGGACGGTTGACGGTGATTTTTCCAACAACTTTGACTACTGTTGCGCCTCCTAGTGGCAGTTTTGTTTGTTTTTGCACCCACGGCTATATCTCCTAAATGCTCTTGACTACAGGGTCTTTATTAAATTTAGCAAATTAATGTATTTGTATGAAGTTGACAACGGACAACGACGACTTAAGGAAAGACAAGACTACCGTTGTGCCCCATAGTGGCAATTTTAGTTTTTTTTGCATTTACCTCTATATCTTCAAAGGCCCTCAACGGATATCCATAAAATTTGGCTTATAGGCATCTATTAGTGGGGTGATGCTAGGCATTCATTTTTGGATTGATTCAAGGTATTTTGCGCCACCTAGTGGCCATTTTTGTTGTTTTCGAGTCTGGTTTTTGGCGTCCATCCCTCTGTCAACCAAACCACT
Source organism: Phoronis australis (assembly GCA_002633005.1). NCBI lineage: Eukaryota > Metazoa > Phoronida > Phoronidae > Phoronis > Phoronis australis. The sequence continues at coordinate 245,003 of NMRA01000365.1, read as the reverse complement.
CTAAGGATGATTGTGAAAATTGGCATGTATGTTCTTAGTATGAAGAGGACTGTTGACGATGATTATCCGACGACTTCGACTTCTATAGTGTCTCCTATTGACAGTCTTTGCTGCCTGTATCTCCTAAGCCCTCTGCAGGATCTTTATTAAATTTAACAATTGTATTTATATGACAACGGAAGACGTCAACCTTCAGACGAATCCAGCGAACGCTCTGCCACCTAGTGGCAATTTCATTTTTTTAGTTTTCCTCTGTTTCTCTAAAGTTTCCTGACGTATTTTCATGAAATGTGATAAATAGCTTTCTATTTAAAAAGGTGACATTTCCTGTTTTTTGATGGATTGTAAGTATTTTGCTTCACCTAGTTGCCATTTTTGATACAAATAAACACCCCTAAATGCACGCCGTTTGCATTGCATTCATGGGCGCATTTCAACGCTCCGCGTTGCTCTTGTTGAGAAAATATGTTCAATTGCAGACGTCCATCACATCGCTTACTAAAGCCACTGAGACAGCTGGATTCAAGGGAAATCATCTGCCGTTTGGTGACATTCGACGTGATGACTTGATACGAGCATTCAAAGTATTGCAGACGATTAGGTAATTATGTAGTTGGGCTGGATATGCCATTTAGACATTGTGTTGTTTGTGTCTTGTATAAATGATTGGAAATTTTCTTATCAAGCTGATGGTAGTCTAGTTGGGCACGTTAAATGTATTTTTTGCTTTAAACATGATTTTTAAAAAAACTGAACTGCAGGAGACTTGTTGTTAGAAATTGATAACCTACTGTCAGTGCATATGGAACTGTCTCAGATTTTTTATTTACTCTCCAGCATCACAGATGTCAGCCCTGAAAGTCTATTTTTAAAGTTATGTTCCAAATGCTCATTTTTGACTTGCGATAACACCATTGTGTGAAGTTGATAATCTGAGAAATGGTTCTATTGTGGTGCACAAATGGTTCGTTAATAATATTATGAATACTAGGGGAAAATAAATCACATACAATTCTGTGCAATGTGTGAATATTACATTTTTGAAAAGAGTTTCCACATAGGTTGACACACTTCTTATATTCAGTACTAAAATACTAAAATACTAAAAATATAAAGATATTGTAATTAATTTTGTCATTTTTTTATGGTAAAAATGTGCAAAGAATATTGATTGGTGTCATACTGCTTTTACGTCTCCTGGTGAAAACTGTATTTTGTAATAGGCCTTAATAGGAAAATGAAATGACAGCTTTAGCAACAACAGAACAACCATATCCACTGTAATTCATGATGTATTTAGTAGATGGCTAATTTAGTGGATGCCTAATTTAGTTGATGGCTAATTTAGTGGATGGCTAATTTCTGTCATCTGTTACATGATGGAAAACAGAGCAGTGTAGCTTTCTAACACTAGCTACATCCTTCATGTGCTCGCATTTAGCATTGAAACAACTATTTACAGGCAACATGTTGAAGACATTGAAGATTCCGATGAGCCGATGAATGATTCCGAGAAAACAAAAACCTGTGAACTGGTACTTATGATTATGTCAATGGTTTTGATTATAAATTTGAGTTTGGTATTACATTTCATGTACACCACTGTAGGAGCTATGGGCCTAAAACACACAGGGTAGTCGGATATGATACGTTTATTCACAAGCTAAGATAACTGTCAATCTTACAAGGCCCATTTCTTTGAAACAAATGTAATGTATTAGTTTCGGGGGAAACTTTGAATACATTCACGTTACAATACAATAAAGATACATGGTAATACAACATGTGCAAAAAGATACGTTACAATACAATAAAGATACATGGTAATACAACATGTGCAAAAAGATACTAACAAACGCAAACTTACAATGATATCAGCTCTAGACTCCGTGAAAAACATCATTAGCGTTGTAAGCGTTAGTATAGCGGTTCATGGGAATAAGCCTGGATCGTACCGGAACGTAGCTTATAAAGAAACTTGAGCCAATTTACTCATGTAACATTACGTAACCCTGTGCACTTCGAAATAAAAATAGTGCATCAGCAAGCACAATTTTCTCCTGACAAATATAATCCGACACTTTGCTGGAATTGTCATATTAGTTTTGTAACTTCATGCAGTTTTTTGCTTGTGTTGCAATGTTTTGCAATTTGAAAAATTCCATTCATCTGCTGCTGCTGTATCTTCTAAACCTGAATCATCAGAAATTTTGCAAAACACCATGGATGGGAAGGGACGTGCAAATTTGCGGATAGATTCGACAATTGTTATGCCTCCTAATGGCAATTTTATTTTTTTCTACTTTCCTCTACCTATTAAGAGTGAAGTACGGCTCACAGCAGGCAAAAATGCCCAGAGGGGTGATAAACTCAATGTCACGGATTTGAACCATACTATGCATTTTAGTTACCTTTGGGATGATAAACAAAATAGTAAAGTCCAATCTCATTTTACCTTGTTTAAGGGGGCGAAATCAGGGAACCTGTATTTTGATGGTAAACCATGCAATAGACCCCGAAAATGGCTTATTTGCAATGCAGAATAAAAAATTGTGCACAAGATAATTATTTGTTCGTAATTTTTAAATAAAGCAAGTCTTTGGCTTCATCAAGAAGTTAATACTCATTAACTCTGCCGCTAAGTTGAAAATTTCAGGCTTAAATATAGAAGGTCAGAGGTTAACAAAGCATTGCAATTTAGCCACATTTTGAGCCCGTATATCTCAGCTGGCACAATACTGATCAACAACAGACTTTTACACAAGACGTTTCTATCTTAGTGATACAATAAAATCATCTGGCAGTGAGCATTTTCCTAAAGGAATCGCAAGCTTGTGACAAACATCTCGGCGGAAATAACCTTTAATACTGATATACCTGTTTGGAACACTACAACACCAGTAAAGTGCATAGATTTGATTGAAAAATGTTTTATTAATATTTAGTTTAGTTTGGTTAAGTAAGGTGCATTTGTTTATTTTAAGTTAATTTTTTGATTTTCACTAAAACTCTGCATTTTTCATGAACCCATTGTCCAACAACAGGTGGCACTTTAGTTGTGGCAAAATAGCTGACGATCCTGACTTTCAGTGTTAACTATTGAAGTGTGTGTGGGACCTCAAAAGAATAATATTATCCTCTGCACATGTGTGAAATCTTGATGCAGCATAAAGTGAGTACGAAGTCACCACATGTACTTACAAACTGAATGGCAACTGATTTTGGAGACAATTTACAAATGCGTGTTCACCGGACCTGTCTGACTGTCCAAGACACCGGGCTCATCTTAGATGGAAACCAAGTAGACTGTGCAAACATCCATTCCATTAGCATTAGGTCGCGTGCCAAGTCTGAAGTGGGGATGCTGGTTGATATGTCTAAAGTCGACTTACTGCCACTGGAACAAAACTTTGCATGAGCTCTTCCCCATTGGATCTGGTGAGTACTACTTTGTTACTTAGTTTGAATTTGAAGTTATCACATGATTGTAGCATTTTTGCGGTAAAAGTCAGTTTTATAGATACCTGATTTGAGAACCAGTTAGTACCCCTAGAAACAATGGTTATTATTCTGTGGACCAGAGTCAGGGTATTACACAGCAGGCCGCACGCCGAATTTGGCGAGCAACATTTGCCATGGTTTGGTTCGCTGGAGGGTAACTTCGGACAAATTCTCAATGAAATTAGGCACTCTATTGTTTACCAGCTTAACAGCCACTTCTTCCCCCGGTAGGTGAACTCAAAATCTCATCCAACACCCTGCAGTGGAACTAACTGCCCAGTGGTTCATTACAAGACTAACTGCTCAGTGGTTCATTACAAGAAGTATTTTTCATACACATATAATTGATGAATGCTGAACTCATAGCATTCTAAATTCAAGTTTTAACTGACAACCTGCATGCCACAATTTCTTTTCACTTCAGCTGTCAGTGAATTATTTGATTCTACTTGAAATCGTAGTGTGTCGTTATGTTTTAGAAGTCCCAATATGTTGACATTTAGGACCTGGATTTGACATCCTTTTGATGTCCAAAGCAATCCAGTCAAACTGGCAAAAATAAACCAAGTACCCACAGTGTTTTTTCGGGTTGGAAGTATTGTGCTTAAGGTCGTTTTACATATTACACGCCATAGGTCAAATGAACCATCTCAGCTAAAATCAATGGATTACTCAGAGGCAGTTACACCAGTATAGCGGCTGGGCTCTGCGAAGTTCTGCAAAAAAGTGTATGTTTCTTGGAGAGTGTTAGAAACTACTTGTCATTTTTCAGAAAGTAAAACAACAAAGCAGACCCCGCAAGAACTTCACAGGCTATGAAGAAGGATAAGCAGTTTAGGGAAGAAGGCTGGCTGACACCACAGCAGGATAAAGGTTTCTTTTCACTCTTGGCTGCCTTGAACTGCACTGGGAAATAGTCAAATTAGGGAGATAGTGAAGTTAACAGTCAGTGATGTCCAGAAATACTCCAAGTTTCATCTTCGCCCGTAAAATGTGGAATCTGTTAGGTTGCCAAAGTGATTTAACCAACTGTTATTGATCTGATACTGTAGAAACTGAGGCAAATGCAAAATGCAATATAGCAACGCTTGTGATTTTGTCAGTAAAATCAGGATATTTAGTCGGTGTTCTGGTCGAAACTTCGCTGTCCAGTTTATTAAAGGATGTTGGTATATCAGTTTTCGTCTTTCAAATTCATTTCACACTCAACTTCTTTTAACCAAAAAGTGAGGCCTTATCTGAGTGTTGACTTGTGTATAAGCCAAAGGAAAGGTGATGACTTAGGCAGACTGGTGAGTTACATGTACTGTTATGACAAGTTGAGGAAGGGACCCTGCATTTTGAAAGGTTAACTTTGGTAGTGTCATGCTTGATCCAATTCACTGGCATTCAGATCAAAGAACACAAAGTCATTCAGATTACTCATTTTTTCCATGCTACTTTGTACCACTTAACTATATGATCAGTGTAAAACCAGATTGCCGTCACATTAAATAATCATTTTTTACTTTAATTTGGTTCAACTTCGATTTTGCACAAAGACGAGTTACATGTATGGTATGTGATGATGAGTTAAGTGAGTTGCCTAGGTTACCTGTATTTTGAATTTTTAACATCGGGAGTGTCGTGTTTGAGCCAACTCACTGGCATTTAGACCAGTTAACACATTTAGATATCTCGTTTGTTCCATGCTACTTTGTATAAATTAACTGGGTGATGAGTGTTAAACCAGATTCTCGTAGCATTAGATAACATTTTTATTCTGAAGTGATCCAACGTTGTATATACAGACTGAGGAGTTAGTGTACAGAATGGTGTGAGGTACATGTATGCGAGATCACCTGTATTTTCAACAGTTAACATAGGAGTGTCAGATTTGAGCCAGTCCATTAGCACTTAGATCATTTAGCACGTTTAGATATCTCTGTTGTGATTTTGCCAAAGAAAAAGTTGACAGTCTTGCTATTAAAGCAACACAAAGACTTAGCAATTAGAACCCAATGTGCATGAAGCTATATTTTGAACTCCAGACTGTTTCAAAATTTATATACTCTGTATATTGTGAGTCTGCTGAGAAGTCATGAAAAAACATGAGCTACAATACAATACTTGTCATTTACTGATGGACTTTATACTGAAAGCAGCCTTTTATCATCCTTACTTCTTTCACATGACATCTGTAGTGGATGAAAACCTGATAATGCTTTCAACAAGGAGGCATTCATATAGTCACGTGGAACAAGATATCATTCCCTCTAAAGGATTGGGAAGGAATTTTACTTCTCACATCTAGTCACACATACTTTGTCAACATTGTTCCTCTGTGCCTACCATTGGGTAGATGAAATATCTTCTCACTGGTAGCCAGTTCCATGTGGTCAGCCCCCATTGCCACTTGAAAGTCTCCCATTTCTCACTTGTGTCAGTCAAAACAAACTCATACATACAGACAGCAAAATGGTAACACTTGCCATCCATACCATTCCAAAAGGTGAAGTTATTGGGGCACTGGCGGCTATATAACGTCCACAGAAATCTGGTCAACAGTAGTTTTGCCTTTCCCTTTAATTTCAATTGAATCTTCCACCCTGACACTGTCCTCCGCTTTCAACGCCCTGTATCAAAACCACTTGAAGATTCCACAAAAATAACGTTAGTTAAGACACACTCCAAAGCTAACTCACAGTAAGTATCTTCTTTGTTAACAGGACAGCAACAGATAAAACCAAAAATTTATGATATTGTTCATACAACACTTAAAATTGAGAAAGTCGCAAGAGGGGAGGGGGCAACCACGATTTTTTAAAGGAAATGTTTTGAAAATGGTTTATTGGCGGTGTTCTGCCAACCAACTGTTCGTCGGCATTACTCATTGTGGTGAAATGGCATAACCACCAGTCACTTTCGACTTCAAATGACATGAAACCCGTTACCACCAGACGATTCTTTTGTCTTATTTTGTAGAGCTACAGTACTGAGCTCAACACATTAGTTGGTACTAAAATGTTTTGAAACCTGCTCCATTTGAGATATCGGGATACAACTTGACTTAGCCAATTTTGACAGTGTCAAAAATCACTAAAAGTACTCATCTGATGCGGCTCTATAAATAGACAAAAAATTATTGAAATCTTCTAAATTTTCATGAATAAAGTAGTTGAAGGTCACACCTTATCAGTAACACAGGTTCAATATTTCAACGTTACATCCACTGCGTAACATAACTGTTACGTAATTTTACTGAAACTCAACAGCTGCTGCCAGGCTCAAAATTTGCTGGAAACAAATAGTATCCATGGAAACCAAAAGGAGGCAATTTGAAAAAATAAAGGTGGTCTGGAGTCAGTGGGGTCACTGTCATCACACAGAAAATACAAAGAGAATCTGTGACATAGCCTTTATCACCCCCTGCCTGGTCCATCTGCGATTACTAAGTTCCTTTGCAGGTTTTGGCACTATTAAGAAAACAATGGCGCTTTTCCATTTTCTGATGAATCCAAAGTATTCTATCCTCCAGTTTCTAAAGTAAATAAGTTTTTTGTAAACTATTTGGTTACATGCAGAAATTGCTATATCTGCTAATTAGTCTTCTTAATGGCACATTGTTTTTGACATGATTGGGGAATCATTTGTATTTATTTAGCCCAGGTACAATGCTTCTTGGCGCTTTCTGGGTCTGTATATTTATTGTACTGAATATTTCATAATAAACATTAAAAAAATTGGTATCACAGACATGGCTAGACAACCGATGTAGACTATTGAACACAATAGGCTGTTGAATCATTAGATATTACAGACATGGCTAGACAGGTCATGTAGACTATTGAGTATAATGGGCTGTTGAATCATTATGTATTAGCGACATAGCTAGACAGCCCATAAAGACTATTATCATAATGGTGTATTGTGTTCGCTTCAGGACACTTTCCTTCATTTGATGATCAAATTCCAGTGAATTTCTTACTGTATTCATTCTATCATGAACTTGCATTTGACAGATGTTATGTCCATCATGTTCACATTTTGAACCTGTGGTTTAAATGTGTATCTTATGTTTTTGCTTTATCAAAGATTCTACTCTGTCGTTTCTGAATGCAGATTGCAGAGTTGAGCAATGAGTATTACCATCTAATTCCACAACACGGCTTCACCTATGAGTCATTATCTCCCCTGGATGATGAGTCAGTGCTGCAAAATGAGTCGCGTTTGGTCAACAGTCTACTGGACTACGAGATGGCATCACAGATGATGATTGCTGCACAGTTCAGGGTCAAAGGTCAGTAAAAGGTCATCAGATGGCTATACTGTGACTATACTTTGCATGAACATCACAATACCCCTGTTTTTTTATTTTGAGTTCTTACTTTTATAAAAAAAGTCACCTGAAGCCAACGAAATGGATGGGAACTCTTCATTTTCATTTTAGCAGACGTGTTTCAAACTGAATCAGGTGCAGGCCAGATATAATTGTGATATTTGTCGTACTTGACGTTTTTGTCTGAGGATTGAACTCCTTGTCAAGTCATGTGAAGTATGTTACCATGAAGACACATGAAGATTCCTCCCAATTCCTTTGCACTGTTTTTGTATGTTTGGTTGATTGCAGAGGTGAATCCTCTGGATTATGTCTATCGCTGCATGGACTGTCAGATAAAGTTGTTGGACCAAAATGACACAATGACGCAGTACATTCTAAAGTACATACATTCTACAAGTAAGTGTTGCACTTCTGAACTCTTCAATAGCTTGACCACGTTTTCATTACATTCAAAAAAGGCATTCTTGACCCAATTTGAATTTTTGGCTCTCATTACTAACTCACTTTGTTGCTTAAACATTTAAACATCTTGAAAACCCTGTGGTTAACATTATTTGCAACGCCATCGTTTGATGACAATGAAAACCATAAGGTCAGGTCTGCATTGGTTTGTTACTTTTAATTTACTTCACTGGGTTTAGTGCTTTGTGCAAGGGTTTAAATTTCTAATTTACTAGTAACCTGTGTTTCATAATTGAATATGTATCTGCGTGATCATGCCTTTGTCATTCAGGTGAAGTGATATTGAGTACTACTTCAGAAGGTCAAAGCTCAAAATAATGTGGTAACTTACTTAGTTAATGACTGATTCTTGTTACTGTCATCAAATTGAATGAAAAGTTTTGACACTCGTGATTGTCTGAAACAGAATAGCCCAAAATAATAGCCGCATTACCTAAACAGCACTCCATTAATAGTCGCATTTCTAAACATCACTCATTTAATAGTCGCATTACCTAAACAGCACTCCATTAATAGTCGCATTGCCTAAACAGCACTCCATTTAATAGTCGCATTGCCTAAACAGCACACCGTTAATGGTCACATTATCTAAACAGCACTCCATTAATAGTCGCATTGCCTAAACAGCACTTCAATAATAGTCGCATTGCCTAAACTGCTCGCCATTATAGTCACATTATCTAAACAGCACTCCATTAATAGTCGTATCACCTAAACAGCAGTCCATTAATAGTTGCTTTATCTAAACAGCACTCCATTAATAGTCGCATTGCCTAAACTGCACTCTGTTAATAGTCATATTTGCTGAACAACACTCCAATAATAGTTGTATTACATAAACAGCATTCCACAGGGCTTGGAAATTTCCTCTTTAAGAGGATTTCTAATTTTTTTGTTTCGATTTCCTCTTGTTTGGCTTCGATTTCCTCTTATTTGATTTCCACTTTCCTCTTTTTTAGTCTCTTTTATCATTATTTGACTTTATTCATGCAAAAACGTTTATTTCAGTTAAATTTTTCAACATGAAATGTATTTGTGTCACAAAAGCCTATTTATTTGTTGAACGACACATCACCTTCAAAAATTTCCTCTTTTTGTCATTGGTCATTCCAAGCCCTGACTCCATGAGGGCATTCTCATTGAGATCGGTTGTGAACATGTAATAACATTTTGTTCCTTTCGTAACTGCTAAGCACAGTCTTTTGTCTGGTATTACAACATGCAGGCCAATGATTTGCCATGCTTCAAAAGGTTACTGAAACCAAGTAGAACTATTTTTGACATCGGATAACAGAACAACAACGATGAATAAATGATCATGAAAGACGACGTCATGTTTTCTTGGTTTGTCAGTAATCATTTTTTGGAACCTATTCCATGAAAGATTACGCTTCAGTTGCGAGTGAACTTACTACAGCAATCATTATCTGTGAAGTCGAGGTGCTCTCCAACTGGTTTGTTCAGTAAAGAGTCGCTCCAGTCGCTTGTTTTAAAAGAAGTTTCGCTGTGCGGCTTTTGAGGATCACTAGTTCTGGATTTACCCTAAAAACGAAACGGATCCTAGCAGCCCATTTCATAACAGCCTCGTGTTCAGTTGTAGGTGGTCCTATGAGGAGAGCGGCCAAAGTTGGTCATTTTATTTTTGAAGCGGTGATTTTGTCGTGGTAAATATCCAAGTTTAAAAATTTTACCGCGCATGAAAATTAAATTTGTGAAATAAAACTCACCTTCATAGATCCTGAAACACTCAGTATCCTAATTCCAAAAGTTTGCACGGACTTCAACTGCATTTTCATACTCGAAGGGATGTTTGCTTTCGACTTTAAGTTAAAAATACATGCCACGCAAAATGGACGACACTGGCAAGTGATCACGTGTGCTGTCTTTTCACACATAGGATAGGCCCTATCAAGGGGTGTGAAGGTTATTTTTACACAAAAAAATAGGTTAAATTTCAGGAATCTGGGCGAAGAATTTTTATTTTTCGCTGAAAGTCCTATTTTTGTAAAAATTTTAAAGTGTATTAAGTTGGAAATTCACTAAATAATTTCATAAGGTTGGTAGAGTACAAATTGATAGTTTCTTATTTTCACAACCAGAAATAAAGCATAATACCTTGACAGGGACAATGGAGGGTATTGACCTAATTCACGCGGCGGATATTAAAATCCAAAACGAGGCTCACTGCGATAAACAAAGTGGAAGTTGACATTGCGCGAGTTAAATGGCCTGTCTTTCGAGTCCAACCAGGATATTAAATCTTAAAAATGTGGCGATAATTAACCACAGAGACGTAGAAAAATACATAAGGGAACAATTCAATGCACGAAAGAGTTGTCTGACGAAAGGGTATATATTTTTTCGAAAAACTAGGTTCGAAACATGAAAACTAAATGTGACCAAACTGCGGCGATCATAGTGTTACGGATTAGGCCGCTGAATGCAGGGTTACGTTTTTCTTTTAAAAATGCTTTCTACACGAACCAGGTCATCTGCTTGTATTGTTGACGAGTTGAAGATATATTCGACAGTGATGTATTATCGCATTTTGCTGTCATGGGCAATTAGTCACATCTGGTTTCATTTGTTGATCAAGAATATTAACATCAAACATAAAGCCTAGGTCCTGATGAGGTAGGGACTACCGGGAATAACAGTTGATTTGTCATTAATCTGAAAGAATAATCGATATTATTAAATATATTTTTATTAAAATAAAAACCAGGCTCGTTATTGAAAATAAAAATTATTTGACCATCAATTCTGCTTTCTTAGTTTTAATAATTCTTATGTCTATTTCATGTGTTAGGTTTCAAATGTCAATCTGGACCAAGTTGAATTTTAAAATTAAAACTCCTAATTCGTTCGTCCGAAGCATAACCTTGTTTTAGAGTTCAATTTCAGTTAACTGGGCAGAGCAAGCATAGTTATCATGTTTCTTCAGGGGCCTCGTTCGTCCGAGGCGAAAGGTGCCTGTACCTTCTTAGAGTAGATTTTTTTGCCGAGTGAGGGGAAAAATCTACCTCCCTACCTCCCGATCATCATCAATAGCACCCCCGCCCTGTTGCAAGCTCTCAAGTAGCATTTTGTGCTCTTTCAAATTGTCACCTGTGTGGTTACAGGTGATTTGAACTTCGGAAAGAACTTTTCAATCACTATGGGAATTTTTAGGCCTCGTGGTAGGTAATTGCGGAGATTTTTAAATATTTTTGAGAAGAGAATAGAGCCGATATTCAGCCCCAAAATCGAGGGATTGAGGGCCCTGTCCTTTTTGGAAAGAACATCATGTTTCAACCCATAGTCATGAAAACACAGCCTGGCTGGCTGAAGATTCTTTGGGTCGTTGCTATGATGCTCTTTAACTGCGAGATGCGACAAAATATGATCTAACTTTTATAAATTTTACACGGAAATATTTTCCTTCACTGCGGCGTATGGCAATGACCCAACGCTTCCAAATCCCAGCACCCTTAGGGATTGTAAAACAGACAGCTGAGTGTCGTCTAGCCGTTGCGCTTTGTAATTGGACCAACTTTGGTACACTTGCTGGTCCATTCTTTTTGAGCGTACTAAATTTAGTACCATACTAAATTTAGACCAGTCTAAATCATCTGCTTTGGGTCTAAAATTCTTGTGGTCAAGAAGGAATGTTAGTCCACTGCATTAAACCCTTTATGTGAAAGGCCGTATAGTGTCAGCATGAACACCTGCATTTTTATGGGAATGAAATGAAAGTTAACTACGTATAGATAACACATTTTCATGTTTCGGAGTTATCAGGCTAACTGCGTGCAAAAATTGTAGCATATAGAAACCACGTGATTTTCGCTTTGTAATCAATTTGATCGTGATGGTAATGCGCTTTTTAAAATAAAACCAACACATGAAGCATGTCTTTATTAAAGTTGCATATAGCTGCTAAAAATAGTGTATTGGATCAAGCATAAGAGTTATGTATCAGTACCATGGATGTAATTGTTATGAAAAGTATTATCAGCACCATGGATGTAATTGTTATGAAAAGTATTATCAGTACCATGGATGTAATTGTTATGAAAAGTATTGTGGTTACACCTTATTACCTACCACTTATGAACTCTGTCAAACCCAATGCATTGGTATGCGTTTGATAAGACTAAAGTGTCTTAACTTTGGTAGTAGTTGGTTGATGTTGGTTTTTTTAAAAACTGAACACGATCAGCATTTGACAATTTGTGTTCAAACAGGTTTTAACTTATCTTTTATTTTCAACAGCACAGCCATGCCAGGCTAGATATAATTTTTGGATTAGAGCAATTATTGAACAAAAGAGAGCTGGCCCTCCAACCATAAGTACCAGATTGGAGTTAATCAGTCATGTAAGATACTGGCTAAATGCTGGTCAACTGCCCAACTTGTTCCTTTGCCATCTGATCGAACAAGTTGGGGTCAACAGGAGAATGCCGTAATGCAGGATATAATGCCAGTGTTAACATGCACCTAAGTTTGCATAACAGGTGTTGTAGTCTTTTACTCAATTATGTATTTTATATTTGGACGCAACACCTTAGACATTTGTGTGGTTAACTACAGCATCTGCTGAGTATACACTAATTGTAGTTTCCCTAAAAAGATTCTGGTGTTTGAATACCTTTTGTACTTTATCAAAAGCAATTGATCTTTGTGTGAACAATGAATTGGTGTGTGTGAATCCCAGAGAGGATTTTTAGTATTCGCGTAATCCAGTCCAGAATGAAGAAAGTGTCATGCAGGTGAACATCTATGTAAGCTGGCACTTTATATTAAATGAATGTAATATGTACCTGTGTATGATTAACTTGTGGCTGCTTGAAATACTACTTAGAAATGAATTGACCTCTACTGGTTACATATCTGCGTCAGCTGCCAGTACTGTTTTTGATGACCGATATCCCACAATCCTTTGTGTATAGAACATCCCACGCTATCGGTAAGAAGCTAATGCCCACAGCACAACATATCTGAAGTGATTATATTCTTCAATCTGCAGGTCCCGGTGTGAAAGTTGAGGGTATCTTTGGCCTCAGTCGGCCAGGTCAGAACACCGCATTGTCCTCAGCTGGTCTGGAGAACCACGTGTTACTATGGCATGGTAGTTCACCTGAGAACTTGATCAGTATCCTCAGTCGGGGTCTACTGATTGCACCTCCAGAGGTGGACCACACTGGGCACATGTTTGGAAAGGTAGAACTCTGCATTCATCATTTGTGTTGAGACGACAATCTTTTTGTTGCAAAAACTATTCTGATGTTAATTGCATTTTACAAAACATATCGTTTTCATAAACTGTTAAAGGGTCCCAATGAAGGCAACACCACTATATTTTAGTAATGCAGTTTGTGGGAAAGTTGAAAAAATGTTGGAAATGTCCAAGATATGCATTGCGAAAAAAGCAGTATTTCAATATATCTTAATTCAGACGCTGTTCAAATACACCCAATGGAACTGTGTATAATAATATTATATAGGATATACGCTGATAAGAAAATCAACACTTCACACCACAGTGCATATCATACATGTGTGACTGCCTACTACCAAAACTAATTGGAATGAGCCAATGTTTCTCCCAAGCATGGAATTCTCATTTTCTGTTACACCTGCCCTCTGTTGTTAGATTTTGTTGAAAGATGCAACTTCAGAATTTGTCTCCTGTTATCCAAGTCTAGATAGTTTGACATTGAGTACTGTTGGATGTGACTTAAAATAATGTAAATGTGATTGCAAGTGAATAACATCATTTCAACATGTTTGTTTTGTGCCAGATGAATATGAATGACTCTACGCCATACTTTCTGTCTTCATTTCCAGGGGATCTACTTTGCCGATACGTTTTGCAAGAGCAAGAATTACTGCCATAATTATGACCCATGCTCTAAAACAATGTACATGCTTCTGTGTGAGGTAAAGTTATAATGTGCAGATATGATAAAGGAAGGCTATGCTAACTTGTGATTTAAGACATTTTACTTACAGTCTCTACTCATAGTTATTTGATGTGTTTTGTGAGCTTCAAATGTTTTGAGAGGATGCGAAGCTCAGTGCCATTGATATGACCTCAGATTTTGTTTACGGACCTGTCGGAGCATACGCTCAAAATACTGCAGGAAGTAAACAATTATGAGTCAGAATCATTAAGCAAAAAATTGGACAGGCCCGCTACTGACGCACACTCCCACTTAGTTTGGAACTGAGCCTGGACGGCACAGTGAGGGAGAAATTGTTTCCATTGGGCTAGAAAAGGAGAGACACTCAGGCATTTCAGGATGTTCCAGCAGACATTACCGTGGGTGTTGTGGTTTGTTTATTCAAGTGTTCCATTCATTAGTTTTGACTGTTGCTGCTGTTGTTGTTGAGCAACGAGATACTTGGGGGGTTACTTCCTAGCCGGGAAGGGGGTGGGTTGGGAGACGTCTCCCATAGCTCAAGTGTGAGGCGGTGATCTTTGGCGAGGGTGTCAGCAGGGGTTGGAGTAGTTGGGGGAAGTGCGTCCTCGGACATTCATATATAATGTGTTCAGCTGTTACGTCATCCAGACGGCTTTTTCTGCACACCGTTTCCGCATTCGACTGGAAGTGACGTGCTCATTCTGGCTCAGCGGTGGATCTTGACGCCTTGGGTTCCATACACTGGTTGCGTTTTCTCTTGAGATGCCGGTCCGCCTCGTGTCACTCTCCAGATCGCCGCCTTGNAAAGTGAGAACCTCAGATGAATGTAGCGCTATCCCAGAACTCTTAGGTCTTGCGACCAAACACTTGTTCTCGTTGGTCAAAGAAAAGACCGTCTCATTGTGGGGAGGGGTTGTTGGGTGACTGGGACAGGTGTATGGTGTGGAGGTGTTGTTGGGTGACTGGGACGGGTGTATGGTGTGGAGGGGTTGCGCCACTGACTATAACTCACTATTCTGACAGTTCTTGCTACGTCTTCTTCTTGGATCATCTTCAGGGCACTGTTGCTGCTGTGCTTTGTGAAGGTAGGACTTACATATCCCTGCCTTGCATATCCCTGAAGGTAGGACTTTCATATCCCTGCCTACGGGATTTCCTAGTTTTAGTGAGCACATTTCACATTTGGTGAACTCAGTTGGTACTTTTTACCAAGTCCCATTTGGTGAGTTGACATTATGCTAAGCATTGAGCCCTGAGATGTGCTCTTTTTTGAAGTGCAACAACAAATTTAAGTTGAGGTCCAGAAACAAGTACAAACGTTGGTTCTGTGACTTTGTTAGTAAGGTGAACTTGATAAGCGTATTTACTATTAATGTCAAAATTCTCATATTGCATTGTAACCCTTTGACTACATTCCTCCAGGTTGGTTTGGGCCAAGTGAATGCTATGACATATCCTGATGAGAACTCCAAGGCACCAGACAAGTTCGACAGTGTTATGGGAATAGGACGTCAGATCCCCAACCCTGTGTACAATGTAACTCTACCAACAGGTAAGTCAAATCATCTTTACCTGGGCTGTGTTTCATGGGGCAAGTTTCTTGCAAATTGTAAGTGACCTCATTAGCATGAAAATGCATTGAACTGATTGGTTGGTGAGGCTGGACTGGTGAATTATGGGCAAAAACCTGATGTGCTTTAACACACTTTGCATTTGACAAGCTTAGGTATTTTGCTGCGTCTTGTTCATGTCTAGAATTCCAGAATATGCTCGTGGTTTATGTATGGATCATGAACAGGACAGATGAGTATGAGAGAGTGGTCAATAGGTGCTTCACCTCCTCACCAGAGGGCATTAGTGGTACCTTATGCAAATATACTTGGGACACCCTCAAAAAATCTTATTTTTACAATATGTGTCAAACTAGTGGCTGATAGTCCAGCGAATGTGATGCTTCAAATGTAGCAGTGCTCAAATAATTGTCAAGGTTGCTCCCGAGCAAACGAATGAAGTGGGATCTTGTGAGGAAGAAATGGTTTGACAGAAGAGCACAGGAGAGCCTTTAAAGTGCACAGAAACTGAACTATACTCATTAGTTTTGTTTTTGCCGAATTTGATGGCTTTACATTAAAGTGTCAGTTTTATAATCTAGATAATATAATGGACAGTTACAAATATGTTGAAAATATTTTGTAAAATCAAATCAAATAATTCAAAAGTTGCGCAAAAGCAACAATATTTTGGCATAATGAGTTATTGGCATCTTTTGGTATCACGTTATCATATTTCTACAGAGTAGAAACAACGAAAAAGCTTTTTTCCATTTTCTTTACCAGGTGCGGTCATTCCTCTGGGCAGCCTCATTAATAGACCAGGCCACGTTGGTCTTGACTACAACGAGTATATCATCTATAGAGAGAATCAAGTGGCCATCCGCTATGTTGTGCAATTCAGGACACAGTAATGCTATACAGATATCTACAAGTAATGCTATACGGATATCTACAAGTCATGCTATACGGATATCTACAAGTAATGCTATACGGATATCTACAAGTCAAAAGTAATCGAGCAAAATACCGTTTACTCATCATGACAGCTAATTGCGTTATCATAAGAAATAACAATAACTATTAGGGAGCCATTATTCCTAATTCCGTTATCATAAGAAATAACAATAACTATTAGGGAGCCATTATTCCTAATTCCGTTGTCATAAGAAATAACAATAACTATTAGGGAGCCATTATTCCTAATTCCGTTGTCATAAGAAATAGCAATAACTATTAGGGAGCCATTACTCCTAATTCCGTTATCATAAGAAATAACAATAACTATTAGGGAGCCATTATTCTTGTAACAGAATGCCTTGGCCACCTTACCACATGTAGTTCCACTTCATTCTTGGTCTTGAGGGAAGATTACACCATGATGATGAGTACGGCTTGTGCCTTGCTGCCATGATAGGGAATTCTGGGTCTTTTTGTCTGAATACTTTTGGTTTGTACTATACTTGCAGTTGTTAGAGGCAAGTGTTCCCTGCTGTAGTTTTAGTGACTAGTTATTCAAAGTGGTCTTAGCTCTCTACACGTAGCGAAGATTTGTTCCCAGGTGAATTGCTACACATGGTTTATGCCAAACTCCAGCGATCAGTTTAACTCTTACATTAGAATAGATATGGAATAGCAAGTCAGTATTGTCCTAATTCAACAGGGAAGTGGTGAGATAAGAGGCACTGGAACTTCTGGAAGTCACAAACTAGAGTCAGTCGTTTTCCCACAAAATACATACTGTCCCTAAGTTAATCTACTGTTCTATACCATATTCTGTACTTAAATCTGTTGCTGGCAGGTATTTCACAGGGCAGATCTTGGCTTAATGTATTTTTAATGTTTGCCACAATAAAAGGTTTTGGTATATTGTCTGATGTGTTCATGAAAGGAACACAACTTTTTGCTATGCAGTTAGTGAATATGCTTTAGTGTGCTAGTCTAGTTTTGGTGTGAAAGAAATTTTTTATATAATTTTAACAAAACGCTTTTGCTTTGAATAATTCTTTTTTATCAAATTTGGCAATGTTTCCTACGTATTGAACGGCTATTTTGAAATGTTACTCTCTGTTGAAATCCTGAAATCAAGCATCATAAATTAAGTACTCTCTTCATTAATGTTTAGTGTACTTCTTAAGACCATATTGTTTGTCTAAACATTGTTGGAGAAACAGTTTTATGATAGTGTGTTTATGAACTGTGTCGTGAATCTGAAGAAATTGTTTACATCTTCTAATCAGTTTTTACCCATTGGGCTAACAATAGATTAATAGACTATTACATCATGTACTAGGTTTTGACATTAAGAATATAATTCAAAGTGTGATTTCTTCCATTTTTATTTCTGACATAAATAAACTATGCCATAAATTGTGAAATAAACTATGCCATAAATTGTGCAGAGCCAACAAAAATCGTTGAGAAATGCTACAAATGCTAATTATTTCACCAGAGAGAACTACAAATCAAATATTAATAGTCTTAGATGCCTGTGGTAAAAATTCTCCAGTTTGGGACAGTGAAAAATTAATTGTTCAAATTGCTCTGGTCATTACAGCTACACCATAGCATCGGTTTTTGAGGTGAAATCTTGGTCTGGCTTTTTTCTACAGAATGTCACGAATTACACGTGACAACCTCGAGGACCAAATGTTTTGATTTCCTTGTAATAACCTTGAGGACCAAATGTTTTGAATTCCAAGTGATGACCTCGAGGACCAATGTTTTTCAACAGGAAGATTCACTAAATACCATTTCATTTTGAAGTTTTAGAGGTTTTCTTGGCCTAATAAGGGAATTTTAGGGCACAAACCACCACTCTGCTTCTGGTAATTTTCAGCATCATAAACATTTTCAACATTTGAATGAGGAAAAATTGTTGCATGTGAGGGCATGGTCTGCGTCAATATGACTGAACATGGTCTGCGTCAATAGGACTGGATGTGGTCTGCGTTGATAGGACTGGACGTGGTCTGCGTCGATGGGACTGGACGTGATCTACGTCAATATGACTGAACATGGTCTGCATCAATAGGGCTGGTCATCGTCTGCGCCAATAGGACTGGATGTGGTCTGCGCCAATAGGACTGAACGTTGTTTGCGTCAATAGGACTGGACGCTGTCTGCATCAATAGGACTGGACATGGTCTACATTAGTAGGACTGGACATGATCTGCGTCAACACTACTGGACGCTGTCTGCGTCAATAGGACTGGACATGGTCTACATTAATAGAACATACATTCTAGCTCAGTGCACAACTCAGTGCTGCAATAGAGTCAAGTGTAGACATGGTCTGCTACTGGGAATTTTTGTCAACCGACCCTTGTCAATGCAAACCCACGGGTCTTATCTACAAAATTTATGTCAACCGACCCTTGTCAATGCAAACCCACGGGTCTTATCTACAAAATTTCCGTTGGCCAGCTTTTATAACCACAATCATCCACAATGCCACATGAATGGTTAACAAGCTGGTCGCCCAGGTCAACTACAAATGAGAATATTTAGCACATACAATGTTGGTAGCACCACTAATACACTAATAATTACAATTCACAAAGCCATGCAAATATTAGCATGAAAACTTTATTTAAACATCAAAAACATCATTAACAAAAGCACAAATATTACACCTTATGGCATATGAAAACTATTATTTCAGAAAAAATAAAAATTGATTGACAAAGGTATCCTTAGTTGTAAAGCCCTTTATATGAGGGAACCTAGGACATAATGAATAAATAAAATGGAAAGCAAAATTATAACACTACCTCGGTCAAACTTGGTACCAACAGGTGCAATCTTATTCAAATAAACCAGCAATTCCTGCAAATGATATTTCTTAATAAATTAATTACATCTTACTCTTAAAAATGAAAAAAATTGCAAAAGCCATCACAACCATGCTGCTCAATTCTACACTGAATTTACTTGTCACGATTATCATGTCAACTTCTTTGGGCGTACAAACACAAGAATAACAGATTAACGTGTCAACAATTGGACTATTTAAATCATTTAATTAACAGAATAATTAAATAAATTAATAAAACCAGGAAACATAGAATTCATAACATCTCGGCACTGGCCCTTGCCAAACGTTAATTGAAAACTGGAGGACAGCCACCTTGACATCGACGGAGTCCTTACCGAAAATTTTCATATAACTCTGGGGATATGTTCACAATTTCCAAACCAAAAGACAAATCCAAACGTTCATACACTTTCGTTTTTTTCCTGTTCACAGAAATTGAAATTCTTCAATTACTTGAAATTTTTGTTTCAATAGGTCATGGACTGCTCACCCTCTCACACTTTAACTGAATGTACAACCTGAGGACATTTTCAAAACAAAATTCCTTGTATGTGTACCTCCTCTAGCCATACATTATGTGGCTGGAATTCTATATATGAATCTCTCGTACTGGATTCACTCGGTATATTCTTTAATGAGACATTCAATAAACAGCATCACATAAACCTAATACCGAATAGTCCATTGAAAAAACNTGTTCAATCCATGTTTAAACGGAATTAGCCACGTCTTCAAAAAACATCTTTCTACACTGCATATTTCCCCTCAAATGAAAAACCTATTTCCTCATCCCCCTATAATTTCTTGGAGAAAATGTAAAAATCTAAAAAATTATTTAGTTAAAGCTAATATCGACAATATACACCAAACTGACAAACCTATTGGCAACACACAATGTAAAGGAAGTTGTTACCTCCGAAAATTTCAAATTTCAGTTGATCCATTCTTGTTGTTTTATTTACCGATTTATATTCTTCATTTCACGAAACAATAGTATCCTTGGGAGGATCTGGATCGCCTTATTTAGTTTCAGATATATTTTCTACCTCATTTAAATACAAATTATAAATCTATTATTTACCTTGTCATACTGGCAAGTTGAAAAAGATTCACTTTTCACGTGCCAGTGAACTTGTATTAAACATTCTATTAATCACTAAGTGCCTAGTTACACTAAGCATGACGCATAATGTGAACACAAGATTTCTAAAATTACATCAAAGTGTGATCTACCAAACCGTTGCTAACTACTAGTGACAACAGAAATTTATCCACATAACACACTGCGAGACTCATTTTTGTAGAAAATAGACAACTGGTGAGAATGTGAAAAAGTGAAAAGGCAATAACATGTTGCTAATGGCAGGTCAGTATTCCAGAAAGCTATGTCTGGGACAACCTTTGATGCTATCTACCCTCACCTGCAGGCCCAGTCTAGCTTGATTTAATGCCTGTTCCAGTTGTGGTATCCCTGCATATGCCTCCAACTTACAATTAGCCCCTTCCATACACCTCCAACTAACAATTAGCCCCTTCCATATGCCCCCTCCCCTGCAAAGCCTGTCTAGCTTCCTTCAACTCCTGCTCCAGCTGTCTTATTCTCTTATCTTTCATATTCAGTTGTTGCTTCAAGCTGTTCATCTCCTCCACTTGTTGGAAATATGCCTTTCTCAGCTACACAATAAACAAGACAGATGGCATGATGGAGACAGCACATTAAAACGGGTCTAGTTGATAACATTTGCTTGATTATAAAATATCATTCCACAAGAGCCAAGACAACTACATTACACAAGCTGGTGGCAGGTAACTTCAGTTATAGCAAAATATTTCAGAAAAGGCTTTGGTAGGCTCATTGAAATGTGCAATCCCCGTCGTAGATAAGACCTCAGGGAAGATTCTTTCTCACAGACTCGTATCCATACTCTGAGCAAGGTGTGTTTCTGCTATTGACATCGACGAGTTAAAGTACGAAGAATGGAAACTTTCATCTATTCAATACCGACTGATTTAAAAACAATAGGACACCTGAATTGAAGGTATTACCATTTCAATTTGTAAAACTGACCCTGAAATCTGAAAAATGTCGATGTATATTGTAAAAGAGTGACGCACAGCATTGATATGTGGCCACCATGTGCTGATACTAAATAGGGCAATGCTCATAAATATAAAATAGCCTCTGGAGGGTGTATAGCAAGTCAGCAATGCTCTCCTCAATAGGAACACACTGCCCATAGAAAACTGGCACTGGGGGCACAGTGGTAGTCAGATACGTCCAAACGCCATCATCTGTTGTCACATTCATAGATTACACTTCCGAAACTTCACAAAGATCCAGCAGGGAGAAACAGCAAACTGCCACTAGGGGGTGTACAAAGTACTCAAAGTGTACAAAAATTGTCAACAAAGCTCATCCCAGTAGGAACCCATTTATCACATTTTATAACGATTGTTAGAGTGCTTTGGCCGAAAGAAAGATGGATGGCATAAACATACTGAGAGCAATGCGGAACGTTGAAATGCACACACGAATGCATCGCAAATGGTGTGCTCCTAGGGGTGTTTATTTATATAATAGAAATGGCCACTAGATGGCGCAAAATACGTCGAATCCATCTGAAAACTGGTATATGTCATCAAAGCTATTTACCAAATTTCATAAAATCTGTCAAGGAAGTTCTGAAAAATCAAGGGAAACAGAAAACATGAAATTGCCACTTGAAGGCTATGGTCACAACACAAAACATAACTGCCATTAGAAGGCGCCACAGTAGATGAAGTAGTCGGACAATCATCATCAACCATCCTCTTCACACTAAGAACACATATGCCAATTTTCACAATCATCCTTAACTGGTTTGGTTGACAGAGGGTTAGACGCCAAAAACAGACCCAAAAACAGTACAAATGGCCACTTGGTAGTGCAAAATACCTTGTATCAAACCGAAAACTGGAGGATAGCGTCACCTCACTAATAGATGCCTACCTACCAAATTTTATGAAAATTCACTGAGGACCTTTGAAGATGCAGAGGTAAATGTAAAAAACTAAAATTGCCACTAAGGGGCACACCGGCAGCCCCATCCGTCCAAAAGTCGTCGTTGTCTGTTCTCAATTTCATATAAATACACTAGCAAAATTTTAATAAAGATCCTGTAGAACGTTTAGGAGATACTGCCATGGGCGCAAAAACAATCAAAAATACCACTAGGAGGTGCCACAGTAGTTGAAGCCATCAAGAAAAATATTGTCAGTCACCCTCTTCACAGTAAGAACATATATGCCAATTTTCACAATCATCCCTAAAGCGGTTTAGTTGACAGAAGGGCGGATGCCAAAAAAACTGACTCAAAAACAGCGAAAATGGCCACCAGGTGGTGCAAATTATCTCGAATTCATCCGAGGATAGCGTCATCTCTCTAATAGATGCTAACTGCCACATTTTATGAAAATCCATTGAGAACCTCCGAAGATACAGAGGAACGCGTAAAAACTAAAATTGCCACAAGGGGAAACATTGGTAGTCGGAGAGGTCCTAAGTTTGCCTTCATCCAACACCTCTACCAAATCTCATCAAAATCCTGTGAGGGGTTTAGGAGACATAGCTGCAGACGCCCAGACAGAGAAGACGGCAACATGCACCCTCATATAAGTATGTGGGCGCATAAAAACAGCCACTAGGAGGCATACACTACATCACATTGATCTGAAAATGAAAAGGTGTCATAGCCTCATTAATAGAAACCCATTTGCCATAATTAAAAATCCACCACGGAGTTATTAAGATACAGAGGAAAACGGAGAAAAACAAAATTGCCGTAAGGGGGCACAGCGGGAGTTGGATCCCTCCAAACGTTGTTGTCATCCATTGTCACCTTCATACATTGTATGTCAAGTTTAACGATCTTCCCGAGGGTTTAGGAGATACAGACGCAACAAAAACAAAAATGTCACTAGGATGTGCCACTGGCCATCCTCTTCCCAGTTGGAACACATGTCAATTTTCATAATCACCTTTATAGAGTGGTTTGGCCTATGGAGGAGTAGACAGCAAAAAACAGTAAAAATGGCCACCAGGTGGTACTAGATACACCAAATCTTTTGGAAAATATGAAGTTGGTGTCATTTTCTTACTAGATACCTAAATGTCAACTTTCATGAACATCTGTTTAAGCAATATCAAAGATACAGAGGCAAACAGAAAAAACTAAAATTGCCACTAGGGGGCACACTAGTTGGATCCGTCCGAAAATTTGCTCACGCCATCCCATCCACGAAAGGAGCATATCTGCAATTTCATCAACCATACATCAAGGGGTTTTGGAAATACACCAGATGGATGTCGGACGCAGAGAGATGACGGCATAAAACTTACACTATAGTCTACCGATGAACCAATGCCTTCGTAAATAGAAGTCACTCTCCCAATATTTATTACATAAAAGCCAACCAGAAATCAAACTCCATGGCAAGCACCAGCCACTCTCACATGACAAGCAACACTGAACAACAAAATTTTCTTGGTATTTTACAACATTAGGCATCCAGTCAGTGTAACATTTTAGGAACTAAAGTAAAACTTGCATAAGTCAGACATGCTGGACAATAGTTAATTTTAGGCAAAGTTCATGGGATAATTGTTGTTTTTCATGCACTGTCTCCTTCAGACAAGTTGGTCAGTCTTTCTGGCTGCCATCTATGTGAGCTTTGTGTAGTACAGGGTAAAAACATTATATTCAAGTGCAATTATGTCATTTCATCATTTTCCATAAAAAATTAAGAAGCGCTGACAAAATGTCACGTTAGAATTTCAATTTTCTATACCATCATTGTTCTCGGAAAATGTTCAGACAAATTGTGGATGAAGATACATTTTCATAATTGTCTTTGTCGGAAATTGGCGAAATTTTACCATATACCACTCGTCGTTGAAGTTTCTTACCTCAGGGTCCGTCTTAGGCATACCATTTTGAATGAGATTATCAGGAGTTTTGGAGGACATCCATGTTTTGCGAACGTGCACTTTCTACAAGACACAACACCATGCCATAACAATCATGCCACAATGAATACAAGGACAAGAGGATCTAAAGCGGTAAAAGTGACTGGCATCCTCTTTCATTCATGCATTTGACACGGGCAGTTTGCCTGTGTCAAATGTATGAATGAAAGAGGTGCATTAAAACACATGAATACATGAGTCAACCAAAGTAAATTTGTAGACTGTGGGTAAAACATTTTTGAACTAAACATAAGTTGTGTAACTATTCAGTTCTATGGAAACAATTTCCATTGAAGAAACTCTGTATCCAGTGTTTGTTTCACCAAGCAATCAACTCGATTCTCTGAATTAGCATTACAAATCTCATATTTAAATTAGCATTACAAATCTCATCAAGTGTTTGACACGTCTATTAGTCATTTTCACAGGGTATGCTGTTATAGGCAATAAAGAAATTGAGGGATTTAAGTCTGAATTATAAGGAACTCAGCCCAGTTTTATGCCCAAGACTGTTGCCAAGCAATACATACACTATCTTTTCACCCAACTGCAGGTTTCGATTCACTTTTAGGGACTTTACTCAAAAGGTAAATTTCCTACCTAACAACTAACATCCCAATAAACACAGCAGCAAATGGTATTACACCATCTTTGCACTATCAAGACACTGATGACTACAAGTTAGTGTGACTGGTCATTCAGTAACCAGCTGCAAAATCATTCGCTATTACAATCCTTTCTTGTATTAAAGCAAATGTTCACTTAATTTAAGATAATAGCATTTCATGCATAGACAGGGCCCTCGCTCCCTTGACGAGGTGCCTGTGCCTTGTGAGAGAGGAATGTTTTTGTTAAGGGGAAAATTATCTCCTTCCCTAGTAACCACCAATTTCATTTCACCCCCCCTCCCAAACATCCAGAACTAATGCTTTGCATAAGTGATTCTAACCTTGAAGGAATTTTCAATAATTGGATGGGAACTTTGGGACCTGAGGAATTTCGTGTGAATTTTAAACATTTTTCAAAGGAGAACGGGATCGACATTCAGCCTCAAAACAAAGGCATTGAGGCCCCTGATAGATGGCGTTCATTGGCAATAACTAAAATCCACAACTTAATGACACATTACATATTTCAAGCTAAAACAATAAATAATAAACAATCAACAAACATTCAACTAAAAAAAGTAAACAAAACAAAAACCTTGTCGAAACAAATGCAATGGATGAATTAAATCAAAACATCGAATATTACAACAATTCTAAAGTGTTCTCAAAATAGCGTGTGTTGTAAGTAAAAGCTTAAAGCCATAAGCAAAAAGACATTAACCGCCAACTCAAGCACATGCTCGCATGCAAACTATACTAGCTAGTCGGGTAATGAAGATAACCGCTTTTACCCTTCGAGCTTCAGCACAGCCATTGGTAAACCTCTTCCCACAATCACAGTATGCATATGCATAGAACACCAAGCATCAGAAAAGAAACACTTACACTAAATTTCAACCAGTGGGGGTGTGATAATGTGAACTTTCAGTTAAATGCAGATACACATAGTGTTCAAATGTTGGTTGAAAACTGGCAGTTGTTTTTGATTGTGTGATCATGCGAAGAAGTTTCCAGATAGATCCACGTGTTTACAAAGAATGTAGACAGTGTTCAAGGACTTACAGGATCTGAAGAATGACTTTTATCATATCTGCGCTTCCCAGAACTTGGTTCCATTTTTTCCTGCATGGCTAAAGTTAACTTAGCTTGGTTTCTGGTGGGGCTAGCGTCGCCGTAAGCCTTCTTCACAGATTTTTCATTGATTTCAATTGGCCTTGAACAAATATAGTGATCCCAGTTAGCTGTTTTGTGTTGATCAGATGAAGCGCGCCTTGAATTACTGATATTCATTTGTGATGGTGAAGAAATATAATCAGAGTTTGTTGAAGCAACTTCTGCCAACGAGTTGTCATACGTAAAAGAAGACGAAGTCTGAGACTCAATATCCTCGGATATTACTTTAATAACATGGTGGGGTGATGGCTTCTGGTAAACAGAGGTAGACTTGTCAACCTTATCATTAGTATTCCTACTCTTGCCGGTCTTGTGACTGTCCCAATCCAGAGTCCTGTAGCGTTCTGGTGACACGTGCCACGAATCCTCAGCATCCGCACCCGTTTTCTGCATTGCCATGATCTGCGACGGACGCACGAGATGTGTCTCCTCCCCTGACTTGACAGCTCCGCCGATGTTCTCCTGTTCCTGGGCCTTGCTGGCCAACATTTCATTCACAGTTGGAGTCGTGTCAACAATCTCAACCCTGCTGTAAGGGTTGTACCAGTCCGGGATCTTGGGTGACCACACAAGAGGCTTGTCATCAATCATAGAAGAAGGCTTATTAATGTAAGTCTGGCTGGTGACTAAGGCTTCATCATTGTTTTGTGGATTCCCATGACACGTTAGGAACGCCTCAAATTCAGTCATTTCTGGCTGGTATCTGGGAGCCTCCCCTAAGTGGTTGGCCCTAGCAAGGACAACATCTTTGGCATTTGCATACAGCGAGTGCTTAATACCCTTGTTATCTTTGTGAGACCTCGGGGAAACTTCTTCTGACTTGGTGATAGGTCGAATGTGCTTAGGGGATGTGTCACGACCATTTGGTTGGATGGCTTCAGCATCTTTATTAGGAGATATCTCAGACATTCCCCTTTTTACACTCGACGAGGACCAATCAGTGAATGAGTCCGAACCAGTGGTGTACACTGAATACAAAGATGGATCGAAACTTAATTCTGAAGGCGGTCCAAAAGAATCATCATTTGAACTCGGCTTTTCGGAGGCTTCGACAATTTTAATTTGTTTGGCAGCAGGGTGATGTGATTTCTTTCCCGGAGATGTGGACTGTTCTCGGACTGTATGTCCTTTAGACTTGATTTCGTCAGGAAGTGGCTCTGTGGTGAGAGGCCTGATGGGCTATAAATACATGCGGAAGGTCATGCAAACCAATCACCAGAATTAAATAGAGAAATGAGAACAAATGTTGTAGGGAAGTGTGTGATTTGCGAGTATGGATGGTAATTCAAAACCCCCAAAGGAACATAACTTAACAGTGTAATTTAAAAACTACAAGAATTTGTGAAATTCATAGAAAGTTGGAATATTAGACTGGCTCAACTCAAAATCCAACTTCGCTAAAAGCAAACAAGTTGAACTTTGAAATTTCATCTTCTTACTTGAACAAGGAAAATCAGAGAAATTTGTGTAACGGCAAAAGGTTATTTAAAAAATGATTTTAGAAAAAAAGTTTCATAGATTGAGAGACGTCACAAAAAGTATCCAGTGATGATACACAGTGAATCAAGAGTTTGGTGAAGAGTGAACATCTGAAAGATGAAACAAGGCTCTGCCATTGGTGTATCTGAAAACAGACTTAGCTTAGAAAGAATAGTGTGAGTACCAGCACGCACACCATAAATGTCAACAAGACTAAATAACAGGATAGTCAACAGATGGCGCTTGGACACTACGTTGAGTAACAATGAGTTAGAGGAGAAAATATAAAAGAGAGTAGACACATGAGAATTGCACGACTACAAGAGTGTATGTATGTTGTTTTTATGTCTTCAGGAAGCACATCTTGATTGGTTAAAACGCGATTTTGAGGCAGTCGCAGTGTTTTTGAGAGAACTATACTAAATTCATACAGTTTGAGTAACCCTTACTGACAAGTTTAGTCAAGTTAAAAAGAACACAACCTTATTCAAGCTTGGACAATATTATTCAAGTAGTTTGGGCCTACTTTATTCAAAGTTCTACACGTAGCTTGCATAACCTTGCCAGCAATGTGTTTTTATTTTCACAAGTCAGTAAAAAATAAGTTTTTCTTTTTGAAAGAATTCTATAAAGATAGTAAGCTTGAATTATGTCACAGTCTTATTTTAGCTTTCCCAGTAATGGTTCACAAAATGAAAGGTGACTAACTCCACTAGCTTACTCAAGAGTATCAAGCCAGATTTACCTTTCATCAGTCTTTTTCAAGCTAACCCACCAATGGTTAGTAAGAGAGCAAGGAAATTCGAGCTAAGAAAAAAATATGGAATAAGGTGATACAGTACTGAGCCTGAGCAAGCTTGGTCAACTTTAGCTAATTAGTGTGTTTATTACATTGGGACTATGTACTATGGCAAGTCTTGCTTTGTTTTGTCCAAGTTTTGCTTTCGACAGCATAATTCAAGTTCTCAAATATTAAGGCACCATCTTTGACAACCATTTTGTTGGCGTGAAACCCTTTGTTTTGGTTCATGTTTTAGGTTGAAACCCTTTGTTTTGGTTCACGTTTTAGGTTGAAACCCTTTGTTTTGGTTCACGTTTTAGGTTGAAACCCTTTGTTTTGGTTCACGTTTTAGGTTGAAACCCTTTGTTTTGGTTCACGTTTTAGGTNGTTCATGTTTTAGGTTGAAACCCTTTGTTTTGGTTCATGTTTTAGGTTGAAACCCTTTGTTTTGGTTCATGTTTTAGGTTGAAACCCTTTGTTTTGGTTCATGTTTTAGGTTGAAACCCTTTGTTTTGGTTCATGTTTTAGGTTGAAACCCTTTGTTTTGGTTCATGTTTTAGGTTGAAACCCTTTGTTTTGGTTCATGTTTTAGGTTGAAACCCTTTGTTTTGGTTCATGTTTTAGGTTGAAACCCTTTGTTTTGGTTCATGTTTTAGGTTGAAACCCTTTGTTTTGGTTCATGTTTTAGGTTGAAACCCTTTGTTTTGGTTCATGTTTTAGGTTGAAACCCTTTGTTTTGGTTCATGTTTTAGGTTGAAACCCTTTGTTTTGGTTCATGTTTTAGGTTGAAACCCTTTGTTTTGGTTCATGTTTTAGGTTGAAACCCTTTGTTTTGGTTCATGTTTTAGGTTGAAACCCTTTGTTTTGGTTCATGTTTTAGGTTGAAACCCTTTGTTTTGGTTCATGTTTTAGGTTGAAACCCTTTGTTTTGGTTCATGTTTTAGGTTGAAACCCTTTGTTTTGGTTCATGTTTTAGGTTGAAACCCTTTGTTTTGGTTCATGTTTTAGGTTGAAACCCTTTGTTTTGGTTCATGTTTTAGGTTGAAACCCTTTGTTTTGGTTCATGTTTTAGGTTGAAACCCTTTGTTTTGGTTCATGTTTTAGGTTGAAACCCTTTGTTTTGGTTCATGTTTTAGGTTGAAACCCTTTGTTTTGGTTCATGTTTTAGGTTGAAACCCTTTGTTTTGGTTCATGTTTTAGGTTGAAACCCTTTGTTTTGGTTCATGTTTTAGGTTGAAACCCTTTGTTTTGGTTCATGTTTTAGGTTGAAACCCTTTGTTTTGGTTCATGTTTTAGGTTGAAACCCTTTGTTTTGGTTCATGTTTTAGGTTGAAACCCTTTGTTTTGGTTCATGTTTTAGGTTGAAACCCTTTGTTTTGGTTCATGTTTTAGGTTGAAACCCTTTGTTTTGGTTCATGTTTTAGGTTGAAACCCTTTGTTTTGGTTCATGTTTTAGGTTGAAACCCTTTGTTTTGGTTCATGTTTTAGGTTGAAACCCTTTGTTTTGGTTTTATTATGGTGAGTTATCATTCCTCCTTACACAACATTACACAACATTAGACTGAATGGAGCTCAACGGAGCTCACCAATTTCTTCAAAGGTAAGTAAAGATTCACCACCACTAAGCTAATTTGTTCCAGATTTAAAGTTTGCAATTTCAGGTAGACCTAATTAGCACAGTGTGGGACTTAAACACACAAATACACCATCTTTTATGTTAATTTGAAGTAAATCAGCCTCTAAAAGCAAACTGCAGTTTCTTATCTGCACTCAGCGCTGAATATTGGTATTAAAGTCCAACCATCTTTTTTAACAAAAATGATTTAAAAAAGCCAAGAGGCAATAAATAAGAGTCACATGATCAACTCTTTTTCTTCAATGACCATTTTCAAGTCTACAAGAAAGCGCGTTTAGTGAAATGCTACTTGGACTAAAATCAAAATGCTAACTTCATTGTGTGATTTGTTCCTCATTAATTAGAAAATAGTTTAAGCTACACAGCCAATCTTGTTTGCCAATGTTTTGTAGAGGTTCAATTTGCTTAATAGTAGACAGCAGTTCTACAAGCAGGCAAAGCAAGGTAAAGAACAGGCTACCTCAACAGCACAACTCACGCACCATTAAAACACAAAGTAATACCAAATTACAACAAAATAGAGATAGAAATCTCTACGTTATAACGAATCTCTTTGTCGACAGATGACACTACAGCAGCATTTATGGTCCAGGAACCACATTTGTTAATGAATGCCAGTCCGTGAGTCGTGCTTTCGCCCTCGCAAGCCATGTTTTGTGACTCTGGGCACGAGTGAGCTGTGTTTTTAAGCGAGAAACTATCTTCGCAAGAGCACGAGAAGTGGAGTTCAGCAAGTCTGAACGATAAAAGCTGCAGAGACTTGTAAGCGATGTGCTCTTTACCTCAAAGAACGGCGGAGATAGAATAAGACAACTTTGCACCATTAGCAATTATAGCACAACAGGGTTTACAAATAACAACTTGTATGGCATTGAGCTGATTCAAACTAGTTTATGTTACGACACTCTGAGCAGAACAACATCTCTACAAAGCACAACAATTTTTACAACAACCATGACGTTTTTCTTACCCAGCACACATTTAAAACCTACCTCGTTCTCCTTGTTGCTGGTCATTTTCACTGTTGGCGGCTGTGCAGTCCAACGTTTACCTTCACTGTTTGCTGGAGACTTCTCATAGATTGTCGGCGTTTTGACTTCAATTCTGTTGTCAACCTGTTTGACTGGCTGATGAACACCGTTCCTAAAATGTTGAGGCAGCCACGGTTAACTTGTAGATTCTTGAGGAAAATACATGGATAGGATCATCTTAAAATCAAAGAATGCCAATGAAAACTGAGCATCATATCTTCCTACAGGGATATTCCTCATCACACTCTTGGTTTACCTTGTCCCACTCTTCAATTCTGGTTATTATATTGATGTCAAAGGGGAACGTTTCTGAAAGTGCATTATGATCAATTTGTCAAATTGCTAGGTGCTGAGGCTGGGGCTGTACAGTTATCAGTCACATATGTCTTGGACTAGTTGGCATGTTCACAACTTGTGAACTTTGTCACACTTCTGGGTTGAAGAACAGCTATAGAAAATGTTCAAAAAACTTTTAAGTGGAAATTGCAGGCTAATTTCTTATCTCTGTCATTGCTTGGCAAAATTAGAAACACAACATATAGTGACGATGTGAATATGAAGTAGGTTGAAAATTGCTAAATGTTTTTAAGAATGAGTTTAGTGGCAAAAATAATCTGTCACAAAGCACTGAACCGTGTCCAGTAAGTATTGTGACGTGAAGCTGAGGAATAACACTTCATAATGCAGGCTATGTGAGTCCACAAGGTGTCACTAGTGCAGAGGTCACCTTCATTATGCAGGCTATGTGAGTCCACAAGGTATGTCACTAGTGCAGAGGTCACATAATTTTTTGTTCTCACATTTACAGGTTACCAATGACTACAACTGCACAGATTATGTTCAAATAGCAATGTTGTTTAGTTCCTGCTACACGTTAGCATAGTTAGGAGCATGCAAATACATCTTTAATGATGATTAAAATATGCAAAATTACCCAGAAAATGCCCGTTTCAATTGGTATTTCCACTTAGACATGAAACCAACTAATATCCATATACTGTTTATAGCGCATGCTGTTCATGGCAGTTAAGCAGACATTTTCCTCCAAAAATTGTGAATGCTACTCCTCCCAGGAAATCTAAACCAGCCAATGGTAACCCTTCAGAGGACAATAGACGGTAGACATGGAAAGAAAATTACACTTGAGTCTTTTTCTCTTGTTCCACTGAGCTCAGTTTCTTTATGTTCTTCAGTGAGGCCGGTAGATCTTCGTCTTTTGGAAGAGGTGGCACAGGGGGTGCACTGTCATCGCTGGACGTGCTGTAATGCTTGGCCTTGACCTTGCTATCTACTTCCATGCTGTGGGCAACCTGTTTGCCTGGATGATGTGTACTGACGGTTGGTGCCTTCGATAGATCCTAGAGAAGAATGGAAACTTTATTTTTAAAACAGGTACATACCGTAAACGTTCAGGTTAATGCCCATGCTCAGTTAACCGCCCACCCCCTACTTTAGGTGGATTTACAATTTAACTGCCCACTGCTCAGTTAAGTGCCCCCCTGCGATTTTTGAAGATTTCCAGTTAAGCGCCCACCTCTAGGATAAGCGCCCATCCCCGACTTTTAATGAAGATTTAGCGCCCAGCGCTAAGGAAACGCACGATTCCCCGACTTTTAGAAAAAGTTTGATGATCACAATGAGCGCAACGATGCTGGGCCTCCAAGGCGGTGGTTTAGCAAATGAATGTGAATTGAAATTATACAAGTAACGAGTTATGGTCTTGGTTCATGGACTCACTTCAAAATATAATGCTTGATCGTTTTTGTCACTTTATTTTCTTCCCATGTTTGCAAAGTTTAAGAACGGCGCCAGCGTCAAAACCTCCGCTTTCAGCGACTTTGTCTGCCGCACTGAAATTCCGTCTGCAGTGCACTAGATAAAACATATATTCGAAAAAAAATCTGGCCAGAGAAATGAGAATGGTTTTGCCAACCCTCCAAATTCTATTAAGGTAGGAAGCTCTCGTATTTTGAACAAATCTTACAACTCATGGAAAGATGTCAAATTCTTAATATTTTGATGAATGTAACTGCCGGGTTATAGAGGATGTGTGGTGACCGAAGGGACAAAACAAGTGCCTTACAGGGTTACCGATTTTGTTGCTGCCTATCGAATTCTGAATTCAAAGGTTGGCAATAATCTATATGTTTGTGTATGATCTTAAGGTAATAAAAAACTGCTGGTCAAATTTTGTTTTTCGCTTATTGCATCTCAGTCACACTGGCGTTAGCAGATTTAACTAATGTCGCTGGCTGTTCTTTACTATTTCTTGCGTCAGCCCCCACGTAAGCGTGACTGTGTGAATTATCGTTTTCACATCCTCTTTTTAGCCATCCAGAATAATTTTGTTTATACATTGGCCAGTTTCAGCCTGAACAAAAATTCTTACCATTCGAGTCTGAAATATCTACGACGTAGACTGACTGAAAATTGGCGATAGTGGGTAGGAGATGCACACAGCTAGCTACAAGCATGGGCTTAGGAAGCATCGAGCCGGGAAATATCGGAATAGACTGGACATCGCAGTTTTGGGGAACAATGGCAACGGAGGAATATCGTAGGTCTTTCGTAACAACAGCTTAAAAGTACATAGTCACGCCCGTTTTTGTTACTTAGGACTGTCGCTATTCTCTTTTGATGTGTGACTTTGTAGTGGCCCGGGTGCACGTGCGCAAGTTCCCACACTTTGGAGTGCATGTTACCTTGACAACAACATGTGATTGACAGGTGACTCACACGCAGGCCCTACGTGCGTGCTGAATCCCGCCGCTATCTTTGGCCATTATAAAAAAGGAGATGCATATTGAAAGAGGCCGTTATATTACTTGACGGCATTTCCAAGTCACGATTGTCAGCCGAATGAGACATTGAGCGCTAACAGCGGGACCAAACAGTGCCGCAGTGCGATATTGCAAGTGATATAAATAGGATAATCTGGACATCTTGCATGAAAAATAAATGTTTTTCCACCACGAAGTTTGGTAAGGAGATCGTTTAAGAATGACTTGAAACATCGCTGTTTTGTGGCTTTTTATTACATTTTTATGCCGTGGCTCGAAATTTTATTCTTGATTGACGGGTGGCTCATGACCGCTTAACCCCGATTCTTGTCTTAGGCCTACTTCTTTGCCGAGCATGTTTGGCGCAACGGCAAGTGAGCAATGCTGGGCAGTCGAGATAAAACAGCAAGCCACAGAACCATATGCTGAAAATGTCATTGAGTCACAGAGTGTCGACTATAGACATCCCAAACAAAAAACACCGGAATTAAGTTTTTTCAAACTTTTATTACAACCAACTTTAAAACTGCTCTCTGACTATGAACTTGGCAGCTAGTACGAGACTGTAACCATAAATTTGATGTCTGTTGTGACCTAGTAAAATAGTTGCAATCCAAGAAGAGGCTGTGTGGTCACTGGTCGTCTGCGCTCTACAGGGCAAAGTAACAAGACCGGAGGACGGCACGGGGCTACTACTTAGCAATTCTGTAAATTTAATAGTGAATAACTAATCTAAGGGCAAGAGAACCTTTGTTGGGATCATCCGCTGTTATGACCTTTTTCCTGTCATGTGGCGACATGACAGTAACGCTCTTTGAAAAGTGCTACGCCTTCCCAGTACGTTTGTGGTGTGGGGACTTAAATCACGAGGTAAGATTAACCGTCCAGGGCGGTTGCCTGTAGTAATAAGCACCCATGTTCAGTTAACCGCCCACCCTGGATTTCTTGAAATTTCACGTTTAAGCGCCCATGTCTGGTTAACCGCCCACCCCCGATTTTTTGGGGATTGCCAGTTTTACCACCAAGGGCGTTAACCCGAAGGTTTACGGTAATTATATTATAATACTGTACATAGTTTAAGAAAATGGTGGTGGCATGGAAAGATGTGGCAAATGGCTGCCATAAAGCCACTATACAAATGCAAATACAAATTAACACAATACATATAAATCATTTAAGATAAAATATGTCCAGGTAATTAATAAATTAAATGATCACAAATTAAAGAAAACAGGAAACCGGAAAGATGGAAATAGCCAAGATTGCTGTTTGTCGATTACAGTGGTTCGTTACAGAAAATGAATTTCATATTCCGTAACGGCATTCATTGAACAAAAATGAATTGCACATCATTACACAGAGTGGCCTTATATCAAGAACATTTTAAACTTCAAGCATTTCGTTGTTTAGTGCAAGTTTGAGAACATCACTTCACAACCTGTCTGTCAACAAATTCCCAGCTGGACAAAACCTAAATAAAGGCTACAGTTAAGACCCAATGGAGTACAGTAAAGGCAGTTAAGACCCAATGGAGTACAATAATTTTCAACAAATAATCTTTTTTGCCAGCAAGGCTCTGATTGGCTTTACTGGTGATAAAGATATTCACTTTACAATATTTGTATCATTAGGTCCTTCCCTCTATAACTTTTAGCCATTAAAATATCTGCAACCATGGCATAGCTTGGTCTCCATTGAATTATCCACACTGTATAAAGCCACTGGAAGATCTAGGATGTCATAAAAGGGGGCTTAACCATAATATTCGAAGGGAAAAGTTCCAGGCAACCCCTAAATATAGAATGTTGCATGTTTTGGTCATATGCCCAGTTGCTTGAAAGTCCCAAATATGGACTTACTCTTTAATTTTTTGTGGATTTGTGAAACACTGATTGTCCTTCCTTATACTGTTATAGTTTCATCCCTAAGTCAATTGGCTTTGATACAAACTGAGAGCAAATTATACGTTGAATTCTCAATATTATTGAAAATAAGTAATGATCTTTTCTTGCAACGCCTCCAATTTAAGGACAAAGGGCTCAGGTTTTAGTTATAATATTAGAGGAGTTAATAACCGAGAAATTCAAACAGAAAAAGATTCTATCTGTGAGTAAAGAAAGATACAATTACACAGTAGATATAGGGACTTGTTAGGGACTATTTCATGCAAGCAGGCACAGGGCCCCCTTAATCTGCCCGTGGAAGCAGTTCATGCTAATTAATACTTGCCTTTTTCTGTACAGCTTTTGCTGTGGTTATTTTTGGCATGTTGCAAGATGTCCCATCCTACAAAGAGAAAATTGATTAACAGGTGAGTTCATTAAGCCATTCAAAAATGTCACCAATTCAAAGACAATTCTGACTAATAATGGGCTATGACTAAACTCACCTTTAGAGACACCAGTATAGGTCCCCTATTCTGGCCGCTGATCCACTCATCCGCAGTGAGTGAAGGGGTGGCACTTGCCGTGGGAGGATAAATGTCATCTTGGAACTCTTCAGACTAGAACAAAAAAACATGTGTTCTGGAGGTGCTTCATAGCCAAGAGAAAACAGTTTGTCAATAAAGTAGGAATTCACTACTTGGCACTTGTGATGTAACAATCAATCTGTCTCAATGTGAATATTATTAGAAGCTCAGCTACATCCGGCTACCATGTATTTTGTCCATTAGACAAATACAAGAACTGCTAGTGCCACCTGGTGAAAACATCACCAGCACTGATCTAATTTCCTTTTGTGTGGAGCAGGCACAATATAACGTTGGCAATAACTTCAATAGTAACTCTTAGAAGCATCTGGGATAATTGGCCTAAGTATCAGCATACATGATACTGGACATAAATGTTGTCAGGGAACGTTCAATAATCGTCTCCTCTCACATACTCACTTTGAGCTGCACTTCACCCTGTTTAGCTGATTAAAAATCAAAAGGCGGAGAATTATGCAAGAAAATGAGGTTTATTAGATTTTTTTACTGAAACGGCTACAACGGGTAAGGTGAATGTTGGTTGACTCCCACATTTTGCATGCACCCCTGCCAGTTGTTAGCTCTACATGTTGATATAACTTTCACGGCGAGGTGAAGAGCAGAACTATCCAGTGGTACCCAGCTGTATTTTGACGATAGTCTTCATACAGCTAGCTGGCTGGCTACAAGATCTGCACTGAACACTTTGACGTTTCGTGTTATGAAGGAGACATGGTGAAAGCCAAATTCGTTGTGTCGATGATGTCATAGGCTTGGATTGGTGCTAGCACCACCTCAACTTTTTTGGAGTTACATGGGGTTCGTGATGAGGTTGCTGTACAGTAAGAGACCTACTTAATTAACAACTAGAGTATGGTATGACACTGTATTTTGATGTTTATCAAATAATTTGTATTTTATATATTAAAATAGTCACTTTGCCACCATAGTACGCCTATAAGAGAGTAAAATGCCTAAATGGATGCTCTTTCTTTAGCCAACTAAACAAGGCAAAATGTTAGCGTAACGGACATTTGTTATGTCAGGTAGTCACATAGGACCTGGCTGCGACATTGTCGTACGGCCAAACAAGTGACACAACTGTAAAACACAACAGGAAATGTCCCAAACTTTGGTATTCAATAATTAAGAAAAGAACACTAGATTATCACATGACAATTGCCAGTCACTATAGCCTATGACATCACATTTGACACACACTATTGCATATCACATCACATTTGACACACACTATATAGATTGAGATGCCAGAGTTTTTTGGGCATGAAAAGGTGACCAATTTTCTTTGGTGTCACAGTGCTCTATGGGTATCCTCATGCTTGCAAATGGCCGTCTGGCAGGTTCGCTTTGGTGGATGTGGTCAAGGCAGCCAAGAGAATGACACTCAAAAATTGAGCTAAATCAACTTTTCTGGTAACCACTCAAAACTGCCTTGGATACCTACTACGTAATCCACTGTATCAAAATTGGTCACAGCCAGACAGTTTCAGTGGTGGGAGTATCAGCCAGACGGTTATAAACAAGGTAAAAAAATTGAGCTAGATCACTCAAAGAGGTAACCGCATGAATCCAGTTACAAAATATTCACCGTGAGCCCAGGTATCACCAATGAAAACTGCCAGACAAATCTAGTGGTGGGTTAGTACCCGCCTGATGCATCGAAATACCCGAGTTGAGCTAGATCAACCCACCAGGTAACCGTTTGAAACCAATGGCGAATGTGCAAATCCGTCATCTTGAAATTGCCGCTGCAGTTGCATTACGGGAAACGTATGCCTCTATCGCTTGACAACCGATTATGTACAGTGTTGCCAGGTGTTGTTGTAACGAATATTTAGCACAGAAGTGGTCAATAAAGTTAATTTATTTGAATTCTTATCAAAAAATTAAACAGTAAACGAATAACTAGTGTAGGAAGCATACAACAATATTTTATTATAGAAATGTTTTGAAAATGAATAAACTAGTCAACGTTGCCGCAACCCTGCTCCGTCGACTGTGACTCCGGGACCAGGCTTGCAATCTCCATCAGGCTCATACTCATACTCAAGATTTCATACTCAAAATCGTGCTCACTGGAGTCGTAGGCGTACTCGAAAAAGCGTATTTAATGTCACATTTCGAGTATACTCCAAACGTACTCAAATCTGAGAATCGTACTCAAGTTGCCATGGAACTCTTCAGTTATGATGTGAAATGCAAAAC
The DNA here is from genome assembly GCA_002633005.1 of Phoronis australis. Lineage (NCBI taxonomy): Eukaryota > Metazoa > Phoronida > Phoronidae > Phoronis > Phoronis australis. Next base: position 206,257 of record NMRA01000365.1, on the reverse strand, counting down.
CACGAAAAGTCGCACTGATTCAGCACTCCCTATATTTGCATCGACTACTCTAGCAACTATGTTATCGTCAGCTCTCGCTACAATTACAGGAGTATAACGTGGAATGCTAAGTGTTCTGTAACTATTCACTACAATATTATCCTAGAATTTCTTGATACATTTGCCAATTATTAAGCTTTACTTCTTGAGTTCCTTATCTCCCGCCGGAAAATGTCTCGAGAAATTTGAAACAGTTTATCAGAGAAAGTCAGTCGGCCGGAGCGGAGCAGCCAAAATCTCAGTGTCTGATTTAGTCAGGGGTCATTCTCCCCGGCCTACACTTGACTCATTACTCCAAAAAATTGGCATGGTTACACCAACGATTCACGGCATATTGAAATTATCTTTTTCATTAATGCAGTTGTGGGCCAGTGACCCCGGTATGGGAGCCGGGTACCATATCATAGGCCTGCAACCAACATTTTTAAGGGAGAGTTCGAATTGCACATTTTCTTTGACGGGAGGTCGAATTTCAAAAGTTTGTACCTTAAGGTAGGTGGATACACAAAAAATTAGATGTTGTATCAAGACCAAGAATAAAATAATTCTATTTTTGACCATGTGAAAGTTGGTGGTTAAATGGTGAACTAGCTCCTGTTCTGAGCCTGAGCCTGTTTGTCCATCTGCAAAAATAAATTGAGTACGCCAAGTCCTACCGAAGCCATCACTGCACTCAGCTTGAGGAGTCAGTGCAGAAATTGTGCGTGTACAAGAGAAGTCGGAAAAGGTGAGGTGTCTTGCGAAAGGATGCTGAGCGTCAACGTGGGTGGTGTTGCACGATTCAGTGAGAGTGCATGCACGCGCTGTGAAGACATGCCGCGCACGCAACACATGGACAACTACATGCCGTCAGGCCGAGTTTAAGGCATTCACACAGCACTACTTTTTTGGAAGCTCTCTCGTTGCTATATACATGTAGCTCACTTACGTCGTAGGGTTAGACTTTTATGCTTAGGTGAAGACATTCACTTCTAGACTCCTTTGTTATACTTCGGAGGAGCCACCACGCGCGTGCTTTATGAATAACGTAAAGCCTCCTCTTATCACATGCACAATCCTGCCATCTACACAAACAGCAGGCGAAGTTGGCCTAGTACGGCCCGATGCTACGTGAAGTGCTTTGTATCAGAAGCAAATTCAAAACTATTACTAACATAGTAATAATTGTAGTTAGTAGCACCAGTAGCTGCAACAATTTTGTTGTTGTCCATTTATATCCTATTTTTAACAAACGTGCTGGGCTAGACCTTTTCAGCGGGGAGGGATTCGATCAAACCCCCTCCCCCGAACCCCCCTAGCTATAGGCTTGTACTATTAATAATAAAATTAAAATTAAAAGTAAAATCAATAATGAAAGTAAAAAGGTGAAGCATAAATTAGAATCTTTATTTAATTCAACTGCAATTGAGTCACTATTTCCAAAAAGATTATACATAGTGGTTGGATACCCCCTCCTCCCAATATGGGTGCCAGGGGCCGTCGCCACGATGACTGAGCACCATATATAACATCTATGAATAATCAATTTGAACATGTTTTATATTCACTATGAAGACAAAAAGCGAACAGTTCCATTGCCCGCATATCTGTGTCGTGCAAATGAAATGATTATCAATCTAACTAAACTGAAAAACTATCAGGACTCGTTATTCCCATGAATTGTGAATAACAAGTTGGCAAAATGAATAGAATGCTTTATCTACGTTACAGCTTTGATAGCTTCCAAGCAATCTAACATGACCATACGAACCCAACGTCAGGTGCCACAGAGGTGTTTCCAGCTTTTTTGGAGAACACCATATCAAACAAAAAATACGGACTATTCCAAAGAGAGGTTAACAGCTGATCCACAGAAGTTCTTCCTCGTACGACGCAATGAGAACGCACCGTTTTCCAGCACTTCACGTAATATTGGGTCTGCGAATTTCAACTTTTGGTAAAACAATGTTCCCCATCTTGCGTAGTTTGGGCAGTTCAGGGAAAAGAATACATCTAGCATGGTCGGGAAAATGTTGATATAGCCACTGACATCATTGGTCTTGACGTATCTCTGGAGTTCTCTGTGGGCTCGGTTTATGAGAAAGATGTAGATTGCCCAAAACTGACCAGTTTTGCAAAGATTGCCATTAATCACTGGGTGAAATGAAAATAGTTGGCAGACGACAGCAAAAAATATGGCATTTCGATTATACCTCGTTTTAACAGTTGCATCAAATGACTCGTCCGAAAACAGAGGGACGCAGTTTAGACTGGTAAAATAAGACGTCACAATGTGCCATCCGTCACGGACGGGTTTTTAGGTTTTGTATTAATAGTGAATCATGTGGAGTATTCCGCTGTTGTCGCAGAGACTTGTGAGGTCACTCCAACCTCAGGCGCAATGTTTCTGGTTTTCATGTCATGACGTAAACTTGCGGACAAAAATTTCTCATCTTGTGTGGTGACTTATGTCGTACGGATTCACTGGCTTTATCAAAAATCGAAGTGCCTGGTTCCTCAATGTGATGTGATGCTTACTCAGAGTGAATGAACTTATAATCAATCTTTATTTGTCCAACGGGAGCACCCCACCGCTGAAATTGTTTGGCATCTTACTGTTGTGCCACGTGCAGTGATGCTAAATATTGGGCAATTGGTTTCAAACGGTTATCTGGTGGGTTGATCTAGCTCAACTCCGAAATTTCGGTGTGTCTGGCGGGGCTAACCCACCACTTGATTTGTCTGGCAGTGTTCATTCGTGATACCTGGGCTCACGGTGAATATTAAGAAACTGGTTTCATGCGGTTACCTCTTTGACTGATCTAGCTCAATTTTTTTACCTTGTTTATAACCGTCTGGCTGATACTCCCACCACTGAAACTGTCTGGCAGTGACCAATTTTGATACAGTGGATTACGTAGTAGGTATCCAAGGCAGTTTTGAGTGGTTACCAGAAAAGTTGATTTAGCTCAATTTTTTAGTGTCATTCTCTTGGCTCCCCTGACCACACCAAATGGCCATTTCCAAGAATGAGCCAATCAGGACACCCATAGAGCAGTGTGGCACCAAAGAAAATTGGTCACCTTTTCATGCCCAAAAAAGCTCTGGGATCCCGGTCTATATAGCCTATCACATCACACTTGACACACACTATAGCCTATCACATCACATCACATTATAGCCTCACCCGTCTAGGTACAATCATTGGTATAGGTTCACACACATCTTTGGCAGCGTGGAGTTTATAAAACCTCATGATCTCATTCTTAGATGTGTCTAATCCTCTCTTTGGCATGGACCCTGTAATAGGAAAGTTATTTCATTAAAACTAAATCCAAATAATGTCCCCAAAACATGTGTATTTTCTAGTAAAAGTTAGTCATTCACACTTACACATTTCATTACTCAAAGGCTTTAACTGTACAAAGCTGTTAGGAGGTAATGTGCTCTAGTGCCGGAAAAGTGCATCTCTCAAAGTCAAAAGATGGTGGATTTCACGAAATCACCATAGGTTAGAGAAATATTTGGAAAAAAGGAGAAAAATGTCTTGTGGCAGAATGTGAGGGTATCAGATTTAACAGTCATTTACTTTATCTTGATTCAGGCACTTGGGGGAGGGCAGCACAAAGAATTATTAGTCATTTTCTGTACAGCATGCCTAAACTGGGGAAAAGAAAATTTCTTAATGCGCGCACCTCAGCCCATTAAACTCAGCAACCTACAAGAGCTGCTTGGTCATGTCACGACTGAATGGCAAAACTAGTAATAACCATCAAACTAGTAATAACCACAATATGTAACATCAAACAAGAGTGCTATTCTTCACTTATTTAGCACACCAGATGGCCGGCAAGTGAAATTCTATTTTCTCAATTTCTCCACACAAGTAAAGATTGAGAACATTTACAAGGATAGTTTGCAGTGAGCAGATGATATAAAACAATAAGTTGCCATTATTTGCAAACAGGTAACAATAACAATTTTTGGAAGTTATTACAGGTTGAAATAAGAGGAGATTTAACATGAGAGTGTTTCTTTTTTTGTCGCTTGGATCCCTTATCCTTCTAAACTATATTACATTGTTACGTGCACTACACTGGGATTCCTTACACTTCTACACTATATTACATTATTGCATACACTGCACTGGGATTCCTTCTACTTGTAAACCATATTACATTGTTACACACACTGCATTGGGATTCCTTATACTTCAAAACTATATTACATTGTTACATACACTAAACTGAGATTCCTTATGCTTCTAAACTATATTATATTATTACATAAACTAGACTGGGATTTCTTAAGCTACTAAACTAGATCACATTGTTACATACACTACAATGTATAAATATGTTGTTAACAGGCAGTGCCCAGATGCAGAGAAGATGGCTCTACACATCATTTGATTCGCTGGCCTGTCCAACACACATCTGAGCACCGCCTTGTTGAAAACTGTCCCACAAAATAATCAACAAATTCAACAACTGAACTGCAGTGCACATACCTAGTCCCCTCTGTGGGTCAGATGAAAGATATTGGTTGAGAAAGAACACATACGGAGCTGTGTCTAATATCTCGAAATACCTGATGTTGCCGTCGCCCTGAAGAAAAAACACTTCAAGCGATTAAAAATGTAAACTCAAAACACAACACTGAAAAAGCAAAAAAGTAAAGAGCAACGTGGAGCGTTGAAATGCGCCCACGAATGCATCGCAAACGGCGTGCTTCTAGGAGTGTTTATTTGTACCATAAAAATGGCCACTAGATGACACAAAATGAATCTAACCGAAAACGAAACATGCCATCGCTTCTTCAATAGAAAACTATTTCCAAATTTCGTAAAAATCTGAACTCAGAAACATTGGAAAACTGAAAAATGAAACTGCCATTAGGGGACACAATGTTCGTCAACTTCATTATACACTTGATAAATTCAATAAAGATCCTGCAGTGAGTTTAGGAGATACAACAATTGCTATGGCTGCAAAAAAAGAAAACTGCCACTAGGAGATGCCCCAGCAGTCAAAGACCTCGGAAAATCATCGTTAACCATCTTCTTCACACCAAGAACATAGCCAATTCTCACAATCCTTAGAGTGCTTTGGTTGATAGAGGGGCGGAAGCCAAGAACAGACTAGAAAACGGTAAAAATGGCCACTAGATCATGCAAAACACCTTAAATCTATCCGAAAACAGAAAGATGGTCATCTCACTACTCAATGACCATATGCCAAATTTAACGAAAATCCATCCAGGGCTTTTGAAGATACAGACGTAAACGTAAAAAACTAAAACTGCCACAAGGGGACTATCTGGTAGTTGGCTCCATCTGACAGTTCGCTCATGCCATCCCATTCACGAAAGGAACACATGTGCAAAATTTCATGAACAAACATTAAAGGGTTTTGGAGATAGAGCAGTAGACGCTGGATGGACGGACAAACAGGGTAGACGGTATATGCGTCCACATATAAATTTTTATGTGGGTGCATAAAAATATTGACGCCCGCTTTTTACATTTCTTAACACATAATAACGTATCAGAAAATCAAGGAATATCTTATGTCAGCACAAAACAAAGTTCAAAGCAAGCAATATAATTTATTAAAATTCGAATAAAAACTTAAGGTATCTCATTTTCATGCATCATTACTTCATTCAGAATAACAATGAAGGAAATGTTATTTAACATTAACTGAAGATCTTTTATGAAGCCAAAACAACAATGTCCACTGGTTTACATCTTTACACAGATCAAGTTGCAGTACAATGTCACCTCAGGTTAATAGGTCATAACAAATGGCCAGAATATATGCATCACATCACAACTTACATACATGTGCTACTTGATGTATCATCTTCCATTTTCAGCTATAAATGTGATGCGATATGTCACAAACTGCCAAGCACATTGTTGGAGTTCTTTGCAGAAAGACCCATCTTTGATCATCCCAGAATAGATTCGAAGGTAAATTTTCAGACACAGCCAGGACATTTGTTTGGGAAAACATAATTATGCGGCGGTTGAATACCAAAACTTTCCACTAATTTCATGGGAAATGGACACTAAAACCCAAATTACTGTAAATTTTCTACAATATACTGATACTTGTGGGAACAATCGTATATCCATGTGTTGTGTATCGACTCAGTAGGTTTCAATATGCATGCTGGCTTCCGTATTGAAACATCCAAATATATGCCTGAGCATACTGTTACTTGGATTTGACTTTTCGTCACTAAAAATGTATTTTCCGTTTGTTTACAGAGCTCCAGCACCTCATACAAGTTCAAAACAAATATTTCACTTTTTCACATGACATAAATGGCAACCAATATTGAACTTCATAATAGAATGGCAGAAAAAGAACTACAAACCTTTCCAGCAGTGAAGACAATATTTGTGTCAGGGTCATAAAATGGCAGAAGAGTACCACATGAGCAGTCTATTGCCTCCTCGTAGAGAGGTTCCGACATGTTCTTCTGTAGACAGAAAGGTGTACGTTTTGTGGGCACAGAATTCACACAACAGATAAGACAGATGTTTTTGTAGACAATACAACTCATGCAGGGGATAGGAAATTTCCTTTTGAAATTAAAAGAATTCACACAGGAGCTGAAACGAATTGCTAAAAAATCACATTTACAGAAAAGTAAATGTTCAGACAAGGAGAAAGGTACGGACGGCATTTTGTAAACAACACAATTCACACAGGGACTAGGACATGAACTTGTACTTAACACAAGTCACACAGGAACTAGGACATGAACTTGTACTTAACACAATTCTCACAGGGACTAGGACATCAAGTTGTACTTAACACAATTCTGACAGGAACTGAGACATGAACTTGTACTTAACACAATTCTCATAGGGATTAAGGACATGAACTTGTACTCAACACAATTCACACAGGGACTAGGACATGAACTTGTACTTAACACATTTCACACGGGGATTAGGACATGAACTTGTACACAATTCTCACATGGGCTGAAACAAGTCAGTCAATGCAGAAATGTGTATGCAGACCTTTTGTAAACAACACAATTCCCAGGCTCAAAGGTACAAACACAGTAAACTGAAATGTGTACATCAGGCTAAAATTTACCAATGGGTGATAGAGTTGCTTTATAAATCAAGATTGTGCATATTGTGAAGAGAAAATTTATTGAGGGATTGGGACAAATTCTTCAGAAAATGAACAGAATTTTAACATTGAACAATTTTGTGGATAATAGGAACAGATGTTGATTTTTCAAATATCTCACATATAGACCGACACTGTGCACACATGGAACAACACAACAATAGTCAGTTACAGGGTCCCAGATTTTAAGAACCAATTTGATGCCCGTTATTCAGTACAAAAAACTGGTTAAAAAAATCCGTGACCCCTGTACGTGACTATCACTAACAACATGATAAGTTTAAATACATACGATGTCCCATAATGAAATCATTCTTTCGCTAGTTCTTGAAAACCCCACAACAAATAGTCGGTTGCTGTCACCAAGGAACACTACTTTAGAAGCCTTAGGGCCCTGGGGACCTTTGGCCTCCTGTAAAACATAAAAGCAATGTTAAAGAGTATTCTATATGAGCTTGATGATATCAGTCACAACAGATGTGCAATGAAATTTAGAAAGTCTGATCTTCTTCAAACTTCTGTGATGTTTTAAGCAACTTTTACAATAATGATGATTGAACTATGCTTAAAACAAGCAAACTATGATCTGGGCACTTATCAATAAACCAAACTATTAGCTAGACACTTATAAATAAACCAAACTATGAGCTAGACAGTTATTAATAATAAAACCAAACTATGAGCAAGACACTTATCAATAAACCAAACTATGAGCTAGACAGTTATCAATAATAAAACCAAACTATGAGCTAGACAGTTATCAATAATAAAACCAAACTATGAGCTAGACACTTATTAATAAACCAGACTATGAGCAAGACACTTATCGATGAACCAAACTATGAGCTACACTTATCAATAAACCAAACTATGAGCTAGACACTTATGAGTAAACCAAATTATGAGCAAGACACTTATCGGTGAACCAAACTATGAGCTACACTTATCAATAAACCAAACTATGAGCTAGACACTTATCAATAAACCAAACTATGAGCAAGACACTTATTAATAAACCAAACTATGTGCTAGACACTTATTAATCAACTAGACTATGAGCCAGACACTTATCGATAAATCAAATTAGTCACAAGGCAATGGTGGACCAGATAACAAAAGAAAATCCTGAAAATTTTTGAAGATGCGAATGTTTTGACAGAAATCTATATCATTTCCGACAGACTGGCATTTCAGAAACAGCAATTCAACAGAGCCTCGACTTCCTGTCTTAGCTCAACTCTTCAATCCGTTCCCGCAAACACAGTCTCTTGCAAACACAAATCACAATGATCCATAAACTGCATTTCTATTTGACTAGCACTCCACTATCTACTTCCCACAAACAAGCTTCTGTGAAGAAACAGTGCTGTCAGAGAAAAGTGTGATCTAGATAAAAACTTAAAATTCACGTAAATGAGGCGATGTCTTCTCGGACATATGCAAATCTTCGTCCAAAATTGCTAAAGAATTTTAAAAAGTCACATAAACAGGGCAGAGTCTCCTTGAGCTCACATAAATCTTCATTCTGAAGGGCAGTGTCATCTGATGTTGGTTAAAGACAAACAACCTCAATGTTTGGATTCATTGTCATTGCTTATTGTAGTGAAAATGTCACTCAAAACCGATTCAAAGTCGAGCCTTTACGATTAATCAATTCTGAAAACAGCTACAAATTGCCTGCACTACTCACAGCAACAGTGTCTCCCGTGCGAGGATCAATGACTCTGATCTTCTTGTCTTTGCATGTGGTGGAGAAGAGACTGCCATCTCTATTCCAGGAGATACAGAACACAGTGTCTGTATGGCATGAGATGACAGTGATGGGTTCAGCAGTCTCTGTGTTCCACAGGATGCACTAAACAGTAGACAGGAATACTGCTGAACAGTAGACAGAAATACATCTAAACAGTAGACAGAAATACTGCTTAACAGCAGAGAGGAATACTGCAAAACAGTAGACAGGAATACTGCTTAACAGCAGAGAGGAATACTGCAAAACAGTAGACAGGAATACTGATAAACAGCAGACAAGAATACTTCCGAACAGTAGACAGGAATGCTGCTAAACAGTAGACATGAATACTGCTAAACAGTAGATGAATACTGATAAAGAGTAGACAAGAATACTGGTAAACAGTAGACAGGAATACTTCTAAACAGTAGACAGGAATACTGCCAAACAATAGACAGAAATACAGCTAAACAGTAGAAAGGAATACTGATAAACAGTAGACAGGAATACTGATAAACAGAAGACAGCAATACTGCTAAATGCCACAAACTGACAACTGAACCTATCAGGCACATACAAGACACTTTCAAATGTGAAAACAGTATTATGAAATTTTGTAGTGTCAAGTGGCAAAAGTGAAGTTTGTACTTCTTAAAATAACTTATTGTTAAGGTAATAGGCTACCTTTGTTACTATGGATCAAATTTCTTAAATTGCTTTTAAGTGTTAAAAAGAATAGACCCGACAACATCGCAAGGAAACTGCAGACCAGCAAGTTTTGACTTTTTAGTCAAAGGTCAGGAGTTGATCAGTATAACAATACCTTATAGTCATAAGCAGCGCTCAGTATGATGCCCTGTGCAGTGGGGTGCCACTCGATGTAACCCACCCTCTTCTGATGCCCCTGTAGGTCCACTATCCAGTCAGACAGGCTCGTAAGTAGGCCCTCCTCAGGAATACGCCAAAGTTTTACCTAGAGATTTCCAAACAAATGTACGAGGACATAATACGTCTTATTTACAAGAGTCATAAAGTTTCAAGACATATCAATTGATACTTGTTCCTTGCAAAAACATTCACACACACACCAGATTTAAACATGGAAATAATTCTTTAAAAAATTGCCAAAATAAAAATGTTCCCATTTCTAAATGTCTGAATACCTTTTTGCAAATACTGGGAACTGTAGTATATGCTGTTACGTGACATCTACACACTGCAAACCATGCTTGCAATAGATTAAATTGTACTTAATCTTTATAATTGTGAAGAAATTTAATGAAATAGAATTTCAATTGTCGGTCACAGGTGATTAATAAGTGAAGCATTACCATAATGTACATAACATAGACCCATACAATGCAGTAACTTCACAGTATTTGTGTACCAAGACAACTGAATATCACCTTAATTTAATACAAAATAATGAAAACTGAAACTAGGGAGAACAGCATTTTTCAAAAATTTTAGAAAATGTGCATGTAATATACATCATTAGAAAGCTCTTTTCAAGACTAAAATAACGATAGTAAAATTTTTTAAATTGGACTTATGGTTCTGGAGAAAATGTCATTTTCGTGTCAAAATTTTTGGTAAAAATTCTGTCAAATCGAATCTGCGAGTTCAAAATATTATTATTTCAAAACTAAGAAACTTAAATAGACATGTAATACATCATTTTAAAGAACTTTTTATGATGAATAATTTGCCAAAAAACCATTTCGATTAGACGTTCCTGTGCGAAGATATTGACCTTAAAGTCAACACAGTCGACAAAGAGAAGTCACTACGTACAATTTTGCGATTTCGAATTTTCATAAAATAACAATTACTCCAGGAAAAAAAA